>PVHY01002702.1:18516-121191 GCA_004024945.1 Uropsilus gracilis | reverse complement strand
TTACTTACTTACTTACTTACTTACTTACTTACTTACTTACTTACTTACTTACTTACTTACTTACTTACTTACTTACTTACTTACTTACTTACTTACTTACTTACTTACTTACTTACTTACTTACTTACTTACTTACTTACTTACTTACTTACTTACTTACTTACTTACTTACTTACTTACTTACTTACTTACTTACTTATTTATTTATTTATTTAGAGACTAGGTCTCGCTATTTTTGCCCGTGGAACCCGGTGTACCACAGACTCGAGCAATCCCCAGCCTCAGCTTCCCAGGTAGCTGGGATTACAGGTGCGCACCACCACACCCAGCTATTTTTTTGGAACTAGGTCTCACTACAGGCCCCAGGCAGGACTCGAACCGCGATCCCTAGCCCCAGCCGCTTCATAGACCGAAGCTTACAGGCATGAACCACACCATGCCTGGCCTGTTATGGAGAATTAATAAAGTTGAAAATCAATATGTAATAATGAACCCCAACCAAATTGACATATACAATGCATTTTTAATATTCATGAAGCTATATCTATCTATCTATATAAACACATACACATTTCCTTTATTGAGGTGACATTGGGTTACCAGAACTGGGTTACAATGACTTAGAGGAATAGGTTCACACCTCCTCAGATGCATGTCATACCACATTGTCCCCCTGTTAAAGATCCCAGAGACTACTGGGTCTCCTCTGTCTTTTGTTCCTTTCTCTTCTCACCTTCTCCTCTAGCAGTTTCAGTTTTGCATTCATATTTCTAGGGTTTGCTTTGTTTAGTTTTGTCTCTTTGTGGTGTTAGTTGTATTTTGTTGCTATTGTTTGTTTTCTCCATATTTCACATGAGTGAAATCATAAGTTGTTTTTCTCTTCACTCATCATAATCAGTTCCATTCATGTTGTCACAAATGGCAAGAGTTCATCTATTTTTTTTTATAGCTGGTTAGTGCTCCACTGTGTGTTTATACCACATCTTCTTAACCCTTCTTAACTGCTCTGTTACTAGGCATCCAGGTTGTTTCTCTATCTAGGCTGTTGCAAATAGTGCTACAATATATTTTTTATGGATTTTCCCCATAAAGTCAGTTAGATGGGTGATAATATCATCCCTGTTTAATAGGTGAAAATATTGAAGTTCTGAGAAGACAACTTGTTCAAGGACAGAAACAAGATTTTATCCCAGCCTATGATGGCAGAGAATGAGGGACTTGTCCAGACCCATCTAGTTACAGATCCTGAAGAAATTGAGGCTAATACATGTTTGGTGCAGTTTCAACCCACTTAGATCTCTGCACCTTTAGCTTTTTAAGCAGAACCCAACTTTTTGAACCTGATTTCGATTCCACTTTGGAAATACAACTGTCTCCCAGTGAAACCATCCACTTTCCATCTGGCAAGTTAACTTGCTTTTCACCTCCTCCTTCCCTCAACCATAGGTCACCAGGCTACTTGATAGCACCTTGGCTATGAATCCATGACTAAGGAAAACACAAGAAAGAAAACTTAGCTCAACTCCTGTTACCTGAGGCGGCATCTGAAACCAATGGCCACAAAGGGGGTTTTGTATTTCCCGTGAATTTAAAATGTCCCTGTCACTCATGCTACCAAATGTTCCAAGTTGGTGATCCAAAAGAAAAGGGAATCATTGTGCAAAGAGTGCAGTTTATAAGAAAATACTTTATAGCACACAGATGTGCAGTAAAAACCTCAAGGAACTAACTACTCAGCTGTTTGTTAGTTGGTTTTGCCTTGGTGCGGGCTGGGGAAAGAAGCAGAGATACTGAAAAGCCCAGGACCCTCAGGAGGTACAAGTCATACCTCCAAGTCTTGCTGTGGATCTGAGTCCTCCCCCCAAGGTCTGTGTGTTCCTTCTTCACTCCTCACCCCAGGCTGCCCTTTTGATAACCACTTCCAGTACTTACTGATCAGACAACACACAATCTTGATTTTAAAATTGAAATATTCTGACAAATCCATCGGAGCTGAGCTGATAATTATCTGTCCCAAGCATAGCCCTTCAGAAGGCCTGGTGGGCTTGGCCATGAAACTCTATGGGAAAAGAATGCCATTCCCCCCCACCCCAACAATTTCAAAACTTTTCTTTTTTCTCTCCTCTCCTTTCCTTGTCTTTACCCTTTCTCATCCTTTCTTTTCCCCTTCTTATGCTCTCAATGAAGTAGGGTATCAGAAAATGCGTCATGGGCTTGCAATGAAAAGGTGCAGTGAAGCCTTCTTACCAGTTAAGGGACAATTCTGCAATAGCTGAGAGTGATCTATTGTATTTCTGAGACTGAACATAAAACTTCCTGATAGGACTTAATTTACTTTCTTAAGTTAGTCTTTGGAACGCCTTTAATGTCAAAGATGAATTTCATTTTCCATACTCTTCTCCCCTCTTTTCCTCCTCCTCTTCCCCCCTTTAAGGATTTTCTGGTGTTGGGGCTCAAAAGAAACCATACCCTACCTCTTTGGTTTCTTCTTGTACTGGCTAAGTAATCAAAACAACATCAAAAAGGTGAACAAAGTTAACGAATCAAGTAAATTACATATGTATGGGAAATTTACATGGTTGTAAATTTTTTAAAATTACACACACATATATATACATACATATATTTACATCATTATATACCCCGAGGTTCTCCCACCATCGTGTCACCTGTGACAGTCATCTTAATCTCTTGTGCTCATCCCTCCCTCAATATTATCTTAGTTATAAACTCTGAAGGGATTATGCTTAGGGAAATAAATCAGAAGGAAAAGATAAATTTTAAATGGTTTCATTTATATGTGGAATATAGACAAATATAACAAAGGGTCAGAAAGAAGACAAAATTTGCAAGTTGACTAGAGATAGGAGGCATGTAGCAGGGGAAGGGAAGGAGAGGGGTTATAGCTGGGGAGGAAAAAGCAGAAGGGATGGAGGGAGGGATCATAGGTGCTATGGCAGTGGGAGAACTATGAGAATTATCCCTGAGAAATCAAATAATATCCAAAAAATTAATGATGTGAGAAAATTAATTTAAAAATAAATAAAAGTGCTATTCCTCAACAGAAATGCGTGACTTATATTGAAACAAATTATGGCTATGGCTTTGATTTAATGGAATAAGCCTCAATGAAATTCACTTGAAACCCAAAATATTTCTAAGAAAACTGTATCCCCAGAACACCACTATCATGGAGAACACAACTCCACATGAAAAGAAACCTTTAGACAATGTAACGTTTTTTTTGTTTAAGACTAGGTCTCCTTATTTTTGCCCATGGAACCGCAGGCTCACATTGCCCAGGGTACCATGAACTCAAGCAACCCCCAGCCTCAGCTTCCCAGGTAGCTAGGATTACAGGCACACACCACCACGCCCAGCTATTTTTTGGGACTAGGTCTCACTGTGTTGCCCCGAGGAACTCGAACTGCGATCCCTAGCCCCAGCCGCTTCATAGGCTGAAGCTTACAGGCATGAGCCACCATGCCTGGTTAGACAACCTAACTTCTAGAGGCATTGGGAGTCTAGAAATGGACTCTTATTAAGTGTCATGTATAACCTATGATGAAAAACACAGATGACTCTGAAAATAGAACTAAGAACTAAGGAAACAAAATCAAGAGTCTGGGAGCTATTTCTGGGCAAATTTAGAACTGTCCTAATTCAGCAACTGCCAACATAGGCTAAGAGATTTTAAAGTCACTGGAGACCAGTGACTGTTTTAGGCTTTCATATCCCCTTTTTTAAATATCTATACAGAACTATCCATACAGTCAGTTTCTGTTTACTCCCACCAGTGTTGAGTGTGTGAGGGACAGATAACTTGTCTCCTCATGCCACACAATTCCTCTGTGCCTGGATGTAATTTTGATGATGTGATTCTGGTCTTGAACTGTGCTGTAAGGGGATAAGATTCAGCAGAACTGGGAGGTCTAGGAATGGGAGAGATTTTGTAGCACATGCGACAGACATGAATCAGTACTGTCCAAGTGGTGAGCAGTGGTGCTCAATCTCTAAGATGTCTCTCCCAGCCAGGCACGGTGGCTTGTATCTGTAAGCTTCAGCCTATGAAGCAGCTGGGGCTAGGGATGGCGGTTCAAGTCCTGCTTGGAGAAGCACAGCAAGACCTAGTCCCAAAAGGTAGCTGGGTATGGTGGCACACACCTGTAATCCCAGCTTCCTGGGAAGCTGAGACTGGGGATTGCTTGAATCTGTTGTACCCCGGGCAATGAGAGCCTGTGGTTCCATGGGCAAAAATAGTGAGACCTAGTCTCAAAAAAAAAAAAGATGTCTCTCCCCATGATTTCCTCTTGCTGGCAGCTCTCGTCACTGGGTATCAGTTGGTCTGTGTGACCAGGGAAAAAAGTAACATTTTATTCCCTCTCCCTCTCCCTTCTCCCTTTTCCCCCCTCCATCACCCATAGCCTCTTTAAGAAATCACTTATATTAAATCGAGGAAGTTGTAACCTTTCATTATTATCTAGTTGTTTTATTTGTGAACTGAGAAGTTTAGTTGAACTGATTCTAAACTGTGGTTTCTGTTTTACCAAATTATCCGTGTAGTAAGATTTTTCTTAGCAAGAGAGAAAAAGGAGAAACTACAATTACAAATGACATTTTGAAAAGCACTCCTAAAGAAGAGATCCTTCTCTTTACCTGAAATGCCTGCTACCTCAGAAACTGGGCACTGAGACTGAGACCAGACCAGACCTCCTAGGGGTGGAGGAAGGGCAAAGTAGAAGATGAACCTGACCTCTAGACCCTCCATACTAACAGATATTAAACCCAGGCTGAACCTAAGAGAAGCCTCCGCACTGCTCTTTGCCTTCCTATTTTCCAACTCCATCATTTCATCTTATACGCATCTACTGGAGAGCAACTTTCTATTTATTTCACGTACACCCCACGCCTACCCCACGGGGGGTGGGGGTGGGGATTCTGGCTGTCATAACTTGTGCACCTGCTCTCATTTGCTCTTGCTGTTTCTGGGTTGGGTGATGATGACATCCTGCTTGTCAGCAGTGATTACTGTGTTCCCATATTTCACCTATTGCTCGACCTTAGGAATTTTGGAAATGGTCGGGTTCCTTATTTTCCCCTCCCTTATTGACTGGCATCTGCAGTGACTCTGACATTAAGGAGCAAGGGCAAGTTGAGTAGCCCCTGGGTGCTCTTGCAGGGGCCTCCTGGAGAGGTGGTGGAAAGAATCAGCCTTCTCAGGAGGACTGTCTCCTCCTTGGGACATGCTGTATTCAGGGGAAGGCGAACACCTCTGTCTGGGACACCAGACAGAGGAGGCCACCCCAGGCACTCTCTGGGGAGGAGTGACTGAGATGGACTCAGGAAGACTAGCCTTGAATTTGGTGAGATCGAGTTAAATCAGAATCTGTCTGAGGGTGGGGGTGCTGACAACAGCGGGTGAGTCTGTTTCATGGAGTGGGTTGCAGAATCTTTTCCTAAAGGATCACTCTGTAAGCCACTGTTGCTGTAAGTCCTCCTGAGGAAACATCCTCAGAAATGTTTCCAGGTTTGGAACATTCCTGAAAGTGACTGACCTGAAGGAGGACCCACTATCTCTAAAAATGGTGAATAATTTCTCCCCATCCTTCCTATATCCTTTCCCCTAGCGTGACTATAGCCCATGTACAAGGGCCCATGTACAAGGTAGCAGAAGATCATGAAAGAATCTTGGCGTGAACATAAGAGAATATAGGGTAGTCAGCACTGTGGAGTTAGTCTCTATCCTGCCTCCTGTGGGGCTCCAGGCTGCAGCTGGTGCCTTTTTCCCATTCCACCCCCACCTCCTGCATCCACTTTTGATGCTCACTGTTGAAGGCAGATTTGTGCCAACTTTCCATCAGGGAAATGCTGTAGTCCAGGGAAACCAAACTGGCCATGTTGAGGAGTCTCTCAATCTCTCTAAAAATACTCTGTTGTACAGAATATTTTTGGAGATGGGAGGGAACAGTCAGGGAGGGAAGGTGGTGGGTGAACCCTGGGGAATACAAAGATGTGATATATATATATTTTTTTTTAAATAATATTTTTGGACCCACACTGACTGCAGGTCACTAAAACAGAGGAAAGGAAAAATCTTAGATAAGGCCGGTGGGGGATACTATATTACATGTGATTTGTTAGTCTTTGTCACAGGAAAATTTATTTTTTTCTGTTGCATCTTCACTTGCAGAAGGTAATTTCAAAAGGAAGAAGAGGCAATTTTATCCTCCTTTCCAGGAAATTCTGAGATACTGACTTTAAAAGTGGAGTATTAGTAATTTGTTGTGGTATAATAATTATTCTAAAACTTAGTGTCTTTAAACAAGTAACATTATGATCACACATTTTTTGTAAGTCAGGAATCAGCTGGTTGGCTCGCTCAGGGTCCCTCAAAAGGCTAAAGTCAAGGTTTTGGCCAAGAGGACAGATAGCTCAAGGAAATTTGGGGAAAATCCATCTGTTGAAACTCATTCACATGGCTTTTGGCAAAACTCAGATCCCCTCTGGGTGTTGTCCTAGATTCTAGTTTTCTGCACATGGTATTCTCTGTTGGGCAGCTCACAGCATGGCGTCTGCTTCCTTCAGAGCAGTAAAGGAGAAGAAGAAAGGCAGAAAACAAGATATGAGTTGCTGTAGATTTACAAGCTAATTTTGGAAGTGCCATTCTATCATTTTGGCTGCATTCATTTTGCTAGAAATGAGTCACCAGGCCCAGCCCACACTCCAGAGGCAAGCATAACACAATGGTAGGAATACCAGGAGGCAGAGATCATGGAGAAGTCTCTGAGCTGCTACCACAGGTTGTTAATTTGTGTGTATATGTCCAAGTCCAAAGCAGAAGTCATAAGGCATCTGTTAAATAACTCTAAGCTCTCCTACAAGAGGTGCATTTCACTGGGTGTTCCTTAAGGGGAGAAGATAGTTGGAGATGGAGTCCCTGGGTTGAAAGAAAGGGAACTGCTCAATATTAGCGGTGTCTGAAGGGATTTGAGGGAAACTGGTGGAGAAGCAACAGCATCAGTATCTTATATGGTAGCATTCTAGCAGGAGTATGGCTTCCAATGGAGTGAGCCAATATACCTGGTCAGGTTACTGAATATCAAGCACCTTTGGCTTGGGAGGTACATAAAAGATTCTAGATCCCCCTAGATAGGGAATGTCGCCTACCTTTGAAGGGAACACATGGTCTTAAACAATGAGCCTCCTAGCAGCTACCTTGCTATCTGAACCACCACACAATCTTCTCTTCAGAATCTTTGACAGATTTTAGTTGTCAGGAGTGAAAGAACTCCAATAATGCTGCTATTGTGAGGTGCAAACTTATATTCTATTTCTACTGGTCATTTAATTAATCTTTACAATTTCTGTAGCATTGTTTATTCCTCTGATAGATGGGGAATTAAAGAACAGAGAAGTGAACATATGTTTAGTGGACTAGCACAGAATACAAGGAACCTCCTTGTATTGTTGAGAAATCAATAAATCTGATTTTAAGATCCTACCCGGAAGGGAAGATCTTGAATAAAACTGGAAAATCTGGGATTAGGGCTGCAATCCTTTACCAGATCCAAAGATGCAGGGCTCAGTTAATGCCACAGGGATACTGTTGGCTTCTATTGTTATCTTTATTCTTCTGCTTGTCTTCATTTTCTGGCTTCGTGTGGTGCCAGGACACCTACCAGCAAGTTCAGATCTAAAAGCTTTCAAATTCAAGTGATCCTGAAAATGTGGTAGGTCTCACAAAAGTCCCTGGAAAATCTTAGTGTCTTTTGAGCTCCATTTGAGGCCCACATTTATGACTGAATTTCTCACTGGGAGAAGGACTGTGCCTTTTGATTACATCTGGACCACAAATCCATCTAGGACAAGGTGGGTTGCGAGGGACAGTTCCTTCTGAAGAATTTTCCAAGAAATGAATATTACTTAGAAGAGATACAGTTGATTTCCACTGATATAACTCCAAACATCACTTTTTATTGCTTTACTGACTAGTAACTGAATATGTATCTACTAGGAAACTCATTAGATCATTCCTACAGACTTTCTATATTACTTGTTTCCATCCTTTTAACCAATCTTAACATTATTAATAATTTAAGTAAATAAATCTTAGACATTTGCTCATCGTATATTTGTATGAAAGTCATGTTTTTAACTTTTTAATTTTTTTTTAGCAAGTGAGAGGTGGCTACTGTGTTCCTTCTATTTATAATTCTTATTTTCCTTTTAAAATCACTTAATGTTATAGACACTCAGAAAAAAAATAGGCTTAAAATTGCCTAACATTTTAAATACTTGCTATTCAGCTTAGTCAGACATGAAAGCGGATCCTCCAGCCCCCAGCCAAGCTGCTTTGGCAGATGTGTGGAACAGAAATGAACCATTCCTTCAAAGTCTTGTAGAGACTTGAGATCAGTGAGCAAAATAAACACATATTATTGTTTTAAGCCATCCGGTTTTGGAGTGCAATCATTGTGTAAATGATTGATACAAGACATTTTTACATGTTATATTAAAAAAAAATTAGATATATATTTTTTGGAAAAATTAAAATTAGAAGCATAGTTTCTATTTGTGTTCTCTTCTAACCAAATTCCTAGTCAACTAGTATTCAAAAGATAATCTTTCACCAAATCTTGCTGATGTAACTCTTGACCTCTTCAGTCTTTTTACATTGGAGAGCAAAAGAAAGATAAAGGGAGCCGGGATTAGGGCCTAAGGTGATAGTGGAAGGAGAACTTGTGCTAGAAGGAGAACCTTCTAGCATGACCACACAAAATAAAAACACAGACCTAAAAATATGGAGTCAATTACAAAGGAGATCTGAAACCTGTATGAACAGACACAATAAAGGTTGAACTGGCAATAGCCAGAAGAATAGGAAAGATAAAAATGTTCTCGCTAAGGGAGAAACGCATCATGGGGACAAGAAGGCACAGTCATGAAGAGATTTCTAAGGCATAGAATGCTACCCTGGGAAATGATAAGAGGGCTGCTTCTAACACCTAGCACCTCAACCCTATGGTGCAAAGGTAGATACAAGCCCCTGGAACTTGCATTGAGGTCCAAAAGGAGTGGGCACAGGAAGACTCAGGTCAAAGTAGAGACCAAGAGCCAGTCCTTAATAGACCCAAGAGTCAACTCTCTGTCCTGGGACTCAAAACAGTAACATTAGTCTGAAGAAGGGCTGACCCATAGGAGAAGGAATCCCAGACACTGACTTTACAATGTCAGCCTAGGCAACAAGGAACACATATGAATCATCTGGGGCTGAGTGATTAGCAGGCACCACCTTGACAAACTCTCCTGATATTGCTAATAACAGCACAGGCCAATATGGAGAACCCCTCCCCCATATTATGAGCTCCGCCCATCCACAGAAGTAGCCAAACAAGCTGGGGACTGAGAAAAAGCTATCAAGAGGGCCCAACCATAGCATACAAACATGCCTGACTCCCATTCGTCAGTACTTGCTTGCCAAACAAGCTGTGCCGCCATAGCCAGCCTGCACCCTGGAGACCTTCCAAAGCCAAGCCAGCCAATCTTACCACCTGCTGTGTTCCCCCAGACCTCAATCCCTGACAGCCATAGATGGGCTCTGTTCCCTGCAAGTCTCCATCACACTCCAGTCTCCAGCAGCACCATGGACTGAATCATGTTGCCCCAAGGCACGTCATGGTGTGCAGTCTGGTGCTGTACTCATTCACTGTGACCCCTGGCCAGGTACTGGAACTGCCGATGCCAGCAGTGCAGCTACCCCAGCGTGCTTTCTGTAATCAAGTTAACTGAGAGAAAAGTCTCCAGCAACTAGCCACCTATGTGACACTGTGGACTGCAGCTGGCTGAGCACAATGTGCACAAACTCAGCGGAGAGACTAGATATACAGGTCACACACCCACAGCACCCCTGGACAGACACACATCGTGGCTGGGCCACAGCAGTGGCCACTGAGCACTCCTTAGTCCAGGACCAAGACCAAATCCCACCAAAACACCAGTGCCTGACAAGATCAACAGTCCTAGCACACTATTGCCTGATGCAGGAAGCAGGAGGTTACAGTTCACAAACAGGTCTCTGTTGGGTAACCAACCCAATCCTTATAGATTCATCATTGGTTAAGCAGTAAAATGATGTTGAAGGAGTCCTTGAAATTCTCTTTTTTAGTGTTTCTTTTCTTATTTCTTTTTTTTAAAAATAATAATCAGCAAAGAAACAGTCACTCAAGTTTCTCCTCTCTCCTTCCTGCCCCCCCCCTCCGTGACACCACCCTTTTATTGCCTCATTCTAGGCCCAGGTGTGCCCAGTCACACATGCACACACCCGCTGGGCCCAGGTGCATACAGCTATGGGGAGAGTGCAATACCACAGGTGCTGGCCACATACGCTAATGGAGGGAAAGGCCTCATTTACCTTACAATCCAGCTGCCTCAGCCTTTTTTCCTTTTTGACATACAATCTAGATGCTATTCCTCTTCCTCATGTTTCCCATGGAGGAAGCGGAATACCATAGCCATGACCAGCAAAAGCAAGTAAAATGCAACTCAATAAAACAGAATCTAACTGCAGAGCACAACATACAGTCCATTAAGGTCTTGGTGCACACCAAACTAGGGGCAAAAAGACCAAAAAAAAAAAAAAAAAAAAAAAAAAAAAAAAAGACAGCAACAGCAATGGGAGATACCGCCCCCCCCCACCCCCAAACACACACACACACCCCCATCTGGCAGGACACAGGTTTGTCAGAAGACAACACTGCAGCTGGCAGCAGTGGTCTCTCAGGCCTCGAGTTCCAATCCATTTTGCCAGCAGAGGCATCAGAGGCTCTGCTTGTAGTAAGAGCAGTGAGTCATAATAGGCCACAAAGTCAACACAAATGTTCCCTTTGTAACTGCCCTCTGATCTGTCACTCCAGGTAACACATACTTGTGGGGGCCACTGCCAGTCTCCCATGGTATTATTTGAAAACCAGCCTCCAAACCACGTACCCATAGGTTTTCAAAGCCACTCAACACAGGTGGGGAACCTTCACTGCCCAAGGTCACACACAGTCTGTTCTGGGTCCAATTCCATCAGGTCTGGCAATAAAATATTGCCCTGCCACCCAAACCCAGGCTTTAGCACAATGTCTGAAGTCTATATTGTCAACTGGATGGGAAAAGCTGCACCATGTAACAAGAGCCAGACACTCTGTAATGCCTGCTGTTTTGGGATTATAGGGTGCATGTCTTTGGTCGCCTGCTGCATCTGGGGGAAACACTCTTTCTCTATTTCACTCACATCAATCTACCACCACTCACCAGGAGCCATCGGGCTTCTTGGCCTTCTCTGTGTCTGCACCACAAGCCATATAGTACATCTACCTCCAGGATGCAGTCTGACAGTCCCCAAGGGTACTCTCACTGCTGTCACCCAACATTCGGCCTCCATGGCCCAAATATGACACACAGACCCTGGCACTATGCCAGCTCTCTGCACAAGCACTTGGGTTGGAGGGACCCGTGGATCACATGCTCCACATCATGTGACCTCTCTGGTCACCACTCTTCCCCCATGGATGGGTTCCTTGGTCCTGATTCTATGGAATACTGAACAGGGCCTCCCCTTGGGCCAGGATCAGCAGCAAGTAGTCCTTCAGGCACAGGGCACATGCCTGGATCTTCTGTATCCCCTGTACAAGTAACTCATCTTATGGGCATGAACCTCTGGCCCTCCACTATTGCCTCTGTATTTTTGATAGCTATGCATTGGGTGGTGCATGTATTTTAGCAGGAAATAAACCTGCTCTCACGAAATCTGTCCTTATCTGGGTACAAGACTTTAAAAGGCTCTGTGAATTTCACAGGTTTGCTTGCCCTTTCTGGCCTTCTTTCTTATTGCTCAGCAATTATCCAGTTCCCCTCTGAGTGCACAGGTTATCTCACCCACGTTGGTCACCACTGAGTGATGTCATGTACCCAGTGTTCCACGTAGGGTGCCAGAATGGCCATCAGGGACCCAAATAAGGATGAGAAGGTACTTTTCAGTACCATGTCCCTCATCGCTGCTGTGAAATGCTCCTTGTCAGGACCATGAGTGTTTACACTAAACATGGCCTGTCTCATTCCCAGTTCCTGAAGAACCCGCACTAGGTCGGTGTACTTTTGCCATGTACTCACGGTTACTGGCATGTCTCTGCATTGACCCAGACTCTTCATACAGCAGCCATGATCCAGTCCACCAGGCAGTGGTCAGTTGGCCACACGACTGGTTGCTTTGCAGCCGCTGTCCCAAGAAAGGGCGTAGGGTCACTGAGGTCACGCTCTGCATCTCTTGTGCCATCCAAATAACTCCATCCACCCCTAGGTCCCATAAACATAGCCGCCCAGCTGCCAAGAGCTCTTCTGGTTTCTGATGGAGTGCCTCACCCAAGTTCACTGGTTCTGTTTGGGTGTCTGGGCTATATGTGGTGAACTCCATCATCTGGGGCAGCCCCACAGCCTGATCCCCTGGGGTGCTGTTGTTTCATCTTCTGTGTCACCACTGGGCAAGCCCAGAGCTTCTTCTCCTTTGTCACCCCTGGGTGTGCCTGGAGCCAGGGGACCAGCCTCCTCCTCCTCCTTTTAGAAGAGGAGCCTGACATTTCTGGGGCAGCAGGCTGACTTGCCACCATAAGACGAGCCTGGGGTTTCCTCTTCACCACTGGGTGTTGCTAGCTTCCTAGGCCCAGGTGTGCCCACTCACACATGTGCACATCCACTGGGTCAGGCACATACACAATCATGGGAAGGGTGCTTGACCACAGTGCTGGCCACACACACTAGTGGAGGAAAAAGCCTGAGTGAACCATTTACCCCTCAGGCTCACCTGATGTTAACTAACTCAGAAAGTTGGGGAGATGGAGCTACATAAAGATGCCACGAGACACCGCCTACATAAAACCTGTCGATGTCACTTTAATCTAGGATTAAAAGTGAGCATGACCGGGCAACAATGAGAAAAACATAAATTGATTCTGAGATATGGTTGTGGAAGATGGAGAACCTAAGTTAATTGTTCTGAATTGAAGGAGACTAAGGAGACATGAAAGCTGAACAGAATCTTTTTGCTCTAAGGACCACTTATTGAAACGACAGGTGAAATGATTCGTGGATTAGATGGTAATCAGGTTTTAATGTTGATTTCTTGGTTTTGATAGTTATGTTGGGTTAGGAGAGAATATCCTTGTCTGTAGGAAATGCACTAAACATGGCTGCCCAGGGGGATGGTGAAGAGGCTTTATGTAAACAACTTTCTCTCAAATATTTGAAGAAAAGCAGTTTCTGCTATTCTTTTGTTGAGATGTTTCCAAGTAAAATATTCAATTTTCCTTTTCTTTTTCCCTTTTTCATTTTTATTGGTGACTTCACTGCCTAAAATGGCCAAGTACTGAACTGCTGCAAAGATTCAGTATTCACTGAGTTAGTGTCCTCAGTAAATTTGAAACCACCTTGAGTAATAATTGACTGTGATTTATTGCGCAGCAATAGATAATGAACACAGGGGGTAAACAGGCTCATTCAGTTCACCAGTCCAAAGAGGAAGAGTTTCATGGGAGCACATGATGGAGTGTCAAGGGTACAGATCTCTCACCTATAGAGGCAGTGATGGTGGCATTAGTATCTGCTATCCAAATATAAAAAAAAAAATAGTTCTATATTACAAAGAAATCTGTCTGACTAAAGCGTTATTGTCAATGATTGCAAGTGAAACTTTCTAGGAAAATTAGACTCATAATCTCCTTGTTCTACAAAACCCACAGCTGTGTGAGAATTGATGTGTCAAAGGTACCAGCTCAATGATAGCTTCATGCCCATACAGGGTGAGGTAACCCAGTGTGGACTTTTGGCAGCTGCAGTACAACATTGTGCCAACACTGGGAAATGCTGTGACTTGGGGCAGGGGAAAAGTATAGAAGGGCTCTCACATGCCTTAACTACCTCGTTTATCATTTGTGCTCTATGATGCAAAGGTCTGGCTTCTATGGCTTGAGTTTAAGGTACTTTTATTTTTTTTTACCTTTCAGTCCATGAGACATTCTTTTAATTTTTGTTTTCAACTTCGTCTGTAGTACCACTCCTGCCAGTACCAGTTAAGTCCTTAAATATGCCTGCATTTTATATACTAATATGCACTATTTTGTGTGTATGTACACAGGTTTAGAATTTACATAAATAGCACTGTGCTAGAAATAATGTTCTCATTTTTTCTACTCTTAGAGCTTAATTCTTGTTCTAGGAAAGTGTAGTTTGTTGCTTCCAACAGCTGCATGCTACATCACAGCATGTATCCACATTCACCCATCTTTTCCTTTCATGCCTCCAATTCCTTCTCCCACAGCAAAGGGAGCTAATCAATGTAATAATCCACCATGCAGATCATGACCTTCTTTTGCTTGTGATTACTCCTCCGTCTTCTTCCCTTTCATTTTACTGGTGGTTAGGGGTTGAAGAGTTAGAGCTACCAGAACTCACTCCTAGATCCTGAAAACATGAAATATCTCATTTTTTGTGGAGTAACTTTTCAGTTGGTTACACCAACAATTTTCTGAGAGGTAGAGGTACATATTTGTCCCTTTAAAACATACAGACATTCACACACACACACACACGAGTGCTTATTCCCAAACCTGATTTTGCCTAAATGGTGAGAGTGAAAAAAAAATGTAAAAACTAAAATTAAAATACCATTTAATGAATTTTAATTAAAAAAAATACATACCGTAAGGGAAAAAAAAAAACCAAGAGAACTAAAAAGAAATGATAATATCAAGTCACCATGAAACACAGTGGTTCTGAAGTGAGGACTTGGCTTACTCAGTCATAACTTGTGGAATCAACTTTTATTTCTGAATTATACAGAGTCTATATATATATTTTCTCATTACATATTTTATATTGTTAATCCACACTATTTAGAAGAATTTATTTACCAAAACAAAGTTTAATAGATACTTTATTCAGAGCAATCCAATACATGGTAGAAAAACCTCTAAATATAGAAAAATTGAATTTGTGCACATCTAAACATTTCTAAGGGAGCAAGCTACTGAGGCATCGTGATTAGATGAGAATTGGGACCATAGTTTTGTAAGTGAATACTTAAAATGAGACCATAACACAAAGACCTGGAGTAGTGACTTCTATGTTTAGAAGATAGCCTCCTAAAAGCATTGCATGGCTTCCACAGAAACAGCAGGGTTTCTGGCACACTCAGCTTCTTGCCCTGCAAACAGATTTTCTCACACCTTGACAATACCTTCTGTGCATATTTTTGCTTCTTCTTTTAATCAAACAACTAGTAAAGATCAGTTACCACTTTGGGAAAACAATACTTTTGCCCCAGTGACCCTTTTGTTTCCCTTAACTACCAATCCACAGAAATAGTGCAAAACAGTTCCCAGAAGTCAGAACCCAAGCATGAATGCTCAGAATGGAAGAGTTAGATAGTTAAGGATGTCAATGTTTACATCTGTCTACCTAGCTGTTTAGGGAATTTTTTTTTTTTTGGGGGGGGGGTAGGTTACTCAAGGATTCTATTTACTGGGATGGAATTGACTTGTTGGCTTTTCTCTAACACGTGCAATGAAATTAATTTATCTTTTTAAGACAATAAAATAGCAGATGCTAACTATCAGAATGGTTATGCAGCCCACAGAGCAGCCCAACTGAAATCAATGATAGGGGAAAATGCTCTTAATTTCAATGTAGGAAGGTGAAGCTTCAAAGGCTCCTGAGTCATCTTCCATGAACAGGCTTGACATTTCAAAGCAAGTGTGAAGGGTGAGTGTTGCTGTGTTTGCTGGACTTTCACAAGAGCCCTGTAGCAACAGCTCTGTCCTCAGATTCACACCACTAAACCGATTATTAATTCTTGTGGACAGGGAGAACATATAATTCATTTTCCAGAAGACATGGCTCAGCAGAAAGGAGCATAGTTAATAGTTATGCCAGCAACAGTGAACCAAGTAGGTAGACAAATTGACAGACTGGTGCTTCACAGGTAACATGCTAAACTAAGTTTGTGATCTGAAGTACAGAGAGCCACAAAAATGTGGGCACTGACCCGTAAGTGTCTCAATGCAGAGATCTTCATTAGAGAAATGATTTTTTTTCCAAAAACCTTCTTACCAAAATCATGATGCCAAATTTGATAAAACTGATGTGAATTACAACAACTAATTTCCTTTTACGAAGTTGCGATGATTCATGTGAAAAGAGTCAAAGGATACTTAGCTGATGGTAATTTCATACCTGTGTCTGACTTGTGCTGTGTTCAGCTAGCTTAGGATTTTAAAGGTGGCGTTACATAGAGAAAACCTTTGCAGGGAAAGCTGAGCGCTGAGCCCTGTGTATTTTAAACCTTAATGATCACTAAGAATACCACTAACCTATGGAAACAAATCTACTTACGATGATTAACAGTAGATTGAGTTATTGGTCAATACCACTCTAAGAGATGAAACACCATGGCACCAAACAGTAAGGAAATAATAAAATGGAAGGTCCTACTTTTTTGCTAAGGTTCAACTAAAATCTTTTAGGCACATAATTGGCAAAATAGGAAAATACACACAACTTCAAAAAACATGTTAAGAGTAAACAAATTCCCTCATTGTTTTTTCCCTTAGAAATTTAGAATGGCACCAGGTAGTGCAAAGTGGAAAAAAGTACCATCAGCCCTATCTCTTCCAGGTAGATATGTTTTAACAGAACTATGAAGCAGAAAAGCATCCTCTTCTTCCAGCCATGACCAACTAGGACTTTTCTTTCAGCTTCAGGTCAAGACTTTGAAAAGAAAAAGGGAAAACAAAATGAGAAACGGAATGAGAAACATTTACTAATCACCTGTGGTACGTTAGCTTTTTTCCTCAAAGGTTTTGCTGAAAATAAATCATGCACGTTTCTTATACTAGACAAATATGGTAAAACAGAATCTTTTTCCCCTTTGCCACAGTTTTCTCTAAGATATGGAATCTTTCTTTACAAAAAATTTTTGGAAGCATTTTACACCTTTCAAAATGATCTACGGAGGCAAAAGACTACAAGGAAGGCTCATTGTCACAGTAGAATAAGATAATGAATGCTACATTTGGAATTAGGAATTTACCTATTTTTAATCAATGACCTTTCACTGTGCGGTAAATAAGTGATTTGCCTAAAGTAAGTAATATTTGACAAGATCCAAATACTAAGAATGTGTATGGTAAAAATTTAATGGCTCTTCCCCAAAGAATTTTTCTCTAAAGCCAAAGGATTTGCCTGAAAGAAGTCATCCTATCCTAATGATAGGCCCACACAGCCAAAGAAAAACTGGCTTTAATTATGTCTCATGGGTCCCAGATATCTAGAGAATAGTGTAAAATATCCTCAGGCCACTTGTGCTTCTCTTTTCCCCATTAGAAAACATGTGACAACTTCCTGGCACCTGCCAGGGAAGAAAGGATTTACCACATTCAAACCCTCAGAGGAAGAATTTCAGCCATGACAAAAGAAAATATGCTCTGCTTGAAAAGGGTCATTTGGGAAATATCTGTGCTCTCACTGAGGTTGGGCCTGCTGAGGCCGAGCCTGTACTTTGGGAAAGTTACTGCTTTGTTTGTGCAATTTGCAGCAACTGAGCAGTGTTCCTTCTAGTAACTGCAAATAAAGGCATTGGTAAGTCACCTTGCCTGCCTGCCCAGTTAAGAGGATCTTCATCTGAAATATCCTTAACAATGCCAATACATAGCTCTGGTGCCAAGTTATCTACCCTTCCTAAATTTCCATTTCTTTGTCTGTAGAACAGAACATTCATCTCTCATGGCATGGTAAGGGTTAAGTCTAAGGTGTTTTCATTGCACATGGTGATCACAGTAAATGTCCAGTAATAACATCAGTAATACAAATACCAAAGTAGTAATAGTGATGGTAGCTTGGAAAAGCAAATCTATTTAATTACTCTTTTTACACTAATCTTGTTTCCTCTGGAAGATTTCAGAACCAGTCATGCTAACTGTCAGGAGAGACCAAGTTGTCATGGATATTAATCCCTTTCTTAAGTCCTTAAAGATCAGCCTTGTTTCCTCATTCGCAGATTTTTACCATAGAGGTGACCTCTAGATCTTTTCTAAGTGCTTTTTTTCAAAATGGGTCCTTCTTTTCTGTCTTTGCTTCTCAAATAATTAAAATTTTATCTTTTCTTACATGGTGTTGACTCAGTTTCTTTCACAGATCAGGACAATATTTATTAGCCAAAGTCTGGGGCACATGTTCAGAAAAGTGAATATGGGCAGAATATCTGAAATCATTCATGTAACTTTAAAGTGCAGTCACTTTGCTTCATCATTCAGTCCTCTGCTAAAAATCTGAAACACCACTTATGACAATGCTAATTCAAACACCTTTTTCATACTGATTTCTAAAAATTACTATTTTTTTGTATTGGTGATGTTGGCTTACTTTTTTTTTGCAGCTGTACTTTTTTCACACCTCTTTTAAGCCTTCTAGGATTTAATTCATCTCAACTCTTAGTAAACAAAAAGCCAAATGACTAAAAGCTATTCATCTAGTTTATGAAGACACAAGAGAAAGTCAAAAGTAGATTTATAAGTACATTAAAGCAAAGCAAAAATCAATTTGGAAGACAAAAGTCAATGTATGCAAGGTAGCAAAGCTTCCAACAATGCTACCAACTTAATTCTCCCCCAACAGAACCACAATCTCTGGATGTGCTTTTTAGTATGTGAAAATATAAAAAAAATATGTTGTTCATTTTAGTATATGATGGATAAACAAATCCAAAACTTAAAAGTGAAATAGACAAGGACTGCTTTTAAAAATAGTTTATGCTCTTGGAAAAAGTATTTACTTTTTAGTCAAAACTGAAATATGAAAGAACTCCTCACCTTTTAAGCAGTAGGCTTACTTTTCTACAAACCAACTCTCCAGTGAGACATAACAACCTCTGATAATTTTACTATGGGCCATTTTGACTTCTAATGTGTGTTCAATGACATTCCTTACAAAATGTCTGGCAATTGTTTAATGAATAAAGACACTCTATGTATGTGTTTCCTCTCTAAGGAAACTGAGAGACCACTACATCATCAGCACAGATTTTATTTTTTTATTTTTATTTATTTATTTATTTTTGAGACTAGGTCTCGCTATTTTTGCCTGTGGAATCACAGGTTCTCGTTGCCTGGGGTACCACAGACTCAAGCAATCCCCAGCCTCAGCTTCCCAGGTAGCTGGGATGACAGGCGCGCACCACCACACCCAGCTATTTTTTTGGAACTAGGTCTCACTACGGGTCCCAGGCGGGACTCGAACAGCGATCCCTAGTCCCGGCCGCTTCATAGGCTGAAGCTTACAAGCACGAGCCACCGTGCCCGGCCTTAGATTTTATTTTATTCTTGACCTGAATGAGTTCCTTGGAAGAAAGAGCCATTGTCTGTTTTGCAGTTCACTCATTCAGTACTAGTGACAGGTCTAAAATGCTTCCACATAGACTCCTTCCTTGTCCCCGATGGTCTAAAATGGAAAGTTAGACAAGCCAGAAAAATCCCTTTTGCTAATACTAAAAAATTCTTGGTACTTCTGCCCTTCATGCTGGGTCTTATCTACACACGGGGATCATGTGACTTTTAAGGGCTTAGGAAAGAGACTTGAAAAGGGAAGTGCGAAGACTGTTCTAAAAAGTAGAAAGTCACATTAACACTTTGCAACAGCCCTCCCTCCCCATGGCCAGCCCTGGAATTACACCAAAGCAGCTGTGTTTTGCGCTCTTCACAACCCAACAGCCCTGTATACAAAGGACGAGCAGAAGAGGTAAGACAGGGAGAGGAGTGGGTAAGCCCGCAGACTCAGCACGCGTACCCGCAGCTCCTACGCCAACGCAGGACTCTGCTAGGGGGCGCTGTTTTGTTGCATGAGGAAAGATTCTCCAAAAGAATATGGCATTCTAAGGGAATGAGCTATTCGGACTTTGCAAAAATTTTATGTGGCAATTTGCTTGAATCAAACGTCTTCATCTCAGCGAGGCTAAGATGGTCTATACGTAGCCTTCAGAAAAAAATTGCTTTGTGATTTCAGAGGCCTTCTTACAACTATAGTTTTCTCTGGAGTTTTTATGTATAAACTTCCTTAACTGTAATGTTGGTATGTCAACTCAGAGATCATGCACTGTAATTTTCTACTTCTCTTTGTAACTCAAGGGAAAAAGGCCCAAAGAGAACTGAATGTGACAATAGCAGATGTATTTAACCTTTATCTTTGCCACTTCTCTGGATACCTGGGAAGGACACTGCTAAATTCTCCACAATTCAAACCAAATCAGGAGTCCTTAACTGGACAACTATAGTCTATGGATACATTTATTACCTGAAATGGACTTAGCCTATAGTTAACTCTGTGACCCGTTCGGTCCTATGAAGTCTCTGGTTAATCAAGATTGCCCACCCATCTAGTACTCACATCATCTTTCTGGGAGTTTCAAACCGCCACCTCAGGAACTATACCACAAAGTGTCAAATTCCAGCTCCGGGTCACTTTTTTACAAGTGCAAAATGTTGGAATAGTCTGATCTCTCAGTGCTGTTATTTTCTTATGTTAAGTGTATCTCATAGTCTTATTTCAGGGTCAAAGCAATCAGTGTAAAATTGTTGACAAAGAAATTGGAAAGTGGCACAAATTCAATGTTTATTTCTGTTTCTTACAGAATAGGACTAGATCATTCCTAAAGCCCCACCCTGACTCAAGTATCTATTGAATTTTCAAAACAAGGACATTTCACATCCATTCACCAAAATATTAACTTCAAATGGAAGTGTAACTTTCACTAATTAGAACAGATGTCATTTAGAAAGCAGAGCTGCATTTCTCCTGCCCAAGTGCTCTTACATCTGACTCTCATACTTATTTTCTTTTCACTGTTGGATTAAAAAAATAGAATGCCGAGTAAAGACTTAGATTGTCCTCAAGGAATTTCGTGGTGATCATGAAAGAGATGGTGTTAGGCTGGAATGCCCTTCTTCAAGTTTTTGATTTCAGAAATGGAGCACTTGCAAACTGAACATCTGAACCGGTTTTACCCACTCCTCAGTGTATGGCTTTCTTTCAGAGCCCAGCCATACAATTTTATAAGTAACCATGTAACTATTATTGATAGTGAATTCTTACTCCTTCTCCATAGAAGTAATTTCTGGATCATTGTAAAGGCAGCTAGTTCTGAGTGCAAAGGGAAAAAACAAAACAAAACAGGAAGCAGTAAACATTTTCTTCACTGTTACCATTTGCAAACACGACAGATTTGGGCATTTAAAACTGTTCAATGTAGTCCCATTGCTAAAATTGAGCATATCTACATCTGAACACGAGATGAAGTCTTGAGTCTTCTTATCAGTTCTAAAATATAATAACTGCCTATGGTATGGAAACAAAAGGAAGACTGAAAACCTCAAGCAGTTCCAGTGGTCTATTTGGCCACTGTCATATATTCCCTGTCTTTTCAATCTGTCTTATACAGGGAACAAATAGTTCAGTTTTATTTGTAACCCAAACAATATAATATTTTATACACAAAGGACAGTCCCTCTCTAGCAGCCTAATTTTATTTACATATAGACACAGTTGATTTTTAGTTTTGAGTATTTTCCTAAACACTAATAGAAAAAATACCTATGTCAGTGTTCCTTATTGTTACTGTTACAGAAAAATAGGTCACTTACTACCATACAGCTGAGTTGTTTCCAGGTGATATAAATGAATCCTAAAATAACCTAAACTGAAAGAAAAATATCACCATATAAAATAAGGAGAAAGTTATGTTATGGTGTGTGAATGTTAATCCTGATATTCCATATTGGTAGAATTCCTCTATTGACAAATTCAAATTTATATTATATTAATTTCTGATTAACACTTGTATACGTTGATTTTTATCTCTAACCTCACTCTGGTAAGTATTTTGTTATTAGCAAACAAATGCTACTTAAAGGGCTTCTGTGAGTCTTTTTTAAAAGTGAGAGTTCCTTATGAAATGTGAATAGTTTCACAAACTAATATATCTATTTTCACAGAAGCAGTTCAGGCATTAACCTTTCCATTTTGTTGAAAATGACAGAAAGCTATTGATACCCCAGAGAACAGCAGAAGGGTCCCTACTCCTGCCTTTCTTCCTCTTACTGGTGGTCTGGTATTTTTATGGAGGATTATTTGGCAACTCTAGTGAATGAGGACAGTTAGGCAAGTGTTGACAGCATGCTAGGAAAACCTAGCAAAACTGGAATGGAAGCAAGAAAGGGCAATCTTCCAAACCTAGCTTTTCTGCTTTTTAACTTTGCATCATCCTTCCAAAGAAAACAGCAATTTGCAATCTACTTGTACTGTTGGTCTAAAGACAGCAGATGGATTTGAAATCATTTTCAAAATAAGAATGAGTCTCTATAATTTATCCCTTGAAAGTATTTTTCTTTCCCATATAGATATAAAACTTTAAGGGGAAAAAAATACAGCAGGCTGAGGATGTTATTATCTGAAACTTAATGAGAGGAGATGGGTGTATACACATGCCTAGAGGGTCAATGTTTAAAAACACTAGTGGGAATAAAGTTTTAAAAAAAAGTCTTACTTTTGTTTAAAGTAAACAAAAGTTTATTTTTATTATGTACCCTGACACTGTGACATGAACGTTAGGGCTCTTAATACAAAGAATTGAGATTATCTGTTTTCTAGAAGTTAATCATAGGTTTGCAGCAGTCATGGTTTCTGAAACAAAAAACATCTAGAATCTGTCTAATCATTTGAGGACTAGTTCAGAGACTGGAAGTCAGTAGAGACGAAACGGTGGGATTCAGAGGCATTTCAATCATCTGCAAGGTCAACAGAATAAATGTTTTTCTCCTTACACATTAAAAAATATGCAGATATATTTTCATCCCTCTTACATATATTGTCACCATCAAGAGAAAGAGGATCGGCCAGGCATGGTGGCGCATGCCTATAAGCTACAGCCTATGAAGCAGCTGGGGCGAGGGATTGCAGTTCGAGTTCCTCTCGGGGCAACACAGGGAGACCTAGTCCCAAAAAATAGCTGGGTGTGGTGGTGCGTGCCTGTAATCCCAGCTACCTGGGAAGCTGAGGCAGGGATTGCTTGAGTCTGTGGTACCCTGGGCAACGTGAGCCTGTGGTTCCATGGGTAAAAATAGCAAGACCTAGTCTCAATTAAAAAAAAAAAGAGAGAGAGACAGAAAGAGGATCAATTGGAAGATAATTCAGACAGGTGACTTATCCACTGAGTCCAGAGCAAGAGCATAGGCCTCTAAGACAAGTCTAATTATTTTTATTAGCCCTTTATTTTAAGACAGCAATTCTCATAGTTTGGTTCCAAGATAGACACATCAGCATCAACCTCACTAGGAATTTGTTAGGAAATACAGAGTGTCAGGTTCAACTCTGGACCCACAAAATTAGAAACTTTGGGGGTGAGGCCCAGGAATCTGATTTAACAAATGCTCCAGTAAGTTTGTGATGTACAGTATGTTCAAGAGTCACTGCTCCATGGCAATGGCCAATTTATGCAGCAGAAACTGACAGCATCTACTGTGAACTAGCAAGAGCTTGGGGGCTTCCCTTAGGAAGGGGAGCAGGTCAGCTCGGCACTACCATTAGATACCTAGGAGACAAAGGTCGTGGCAGCCAGAGAAAGAACAAAATGAAGGACTAGAGAGGAAGAAAAGAGAAAGCCAAATAACTAAACCAAAACTAGTAACTAAACAGGAAGATTAGAGACATGGAAGGGAAGAAAATCTATTGAAAGAGCAAGAGTTCATGGTAGCAGTGGAAAAACAAGACAGTGTGATTTTATAGTGGGTTTGGTTGCCAAATTACTGAGCTCCCTCCTCCCTACCTCTGAATCTGAAAGAGAAAATTAATCTGAAAGAGAAATTCACTCAGGTTTCTCTCTCTAGGGAACCTCGAGACACAGTGTCATTGAGTGCTAATAAATGTTAAAGGCATATATTGTGCCAACACGAGGCTCCTTGATTCCTAGAATCTTCCTGACTCTCACAACTTCTTGTTTGTAACAGTTAGCTAGAGAGTAAAGAGAATCTTCAGAGTAAAAATGTATATATTTTTGAATAATATTAGTCTAAATGATTCAAATTATCCTGAAAGGAAAGTAGAGGATAGGAATATTGTAACAGTAAACTAAACTAATGCTAAATGTTCTAAAAAAAAAAAAAAATCTTTCCTTAAACTTTTAACTCCAAAGTAGAGGCAAATAATTCTATAGATTGCCTGCAATTAAAATGTATCATGAGGGAAAAAAAAAATCTCTAAATTAATTACTTTTTTTTTTTTTTTTTTTGAGACTAGGTCTCGTTGCCCATGGAACTGCAGGCTCATGTTGCCTGGGGTACCAGACTCAAGCAATCCCCAGCAGCTGGGATTACAGGCGCGTGCCACCATACCCAGCTATTTTTTGGGACTAGGTCTCGCTGTGTTGCCCCAAGCAGGACTCGAACTGCGATCCCTAGCCCCAGCCGCTTCATAGGTTGAAGCTTACAGGCACGAGTCACCGTGCCCGGCCTAAATTAATAGCTTTAATGAAGAACTGGCATTCTCAATTATGCCAAGAAAACATCACTAATCTAGACATTTTTCAGAATTTGTAGATGTTTGAATATTAACTAAAAGCTTTCTGCTTTTATCATATCTATTTAAATGAAAACTGACTATAAAAATTAAGAGTTTAAGTAATATTTGAAATGGAGAGGTGTAATACAGAAAATATTTCAAATAGAATATATTTACATTTAACATAGTATCTGAAAAAGCACTTGTAGCTTGGAAATGAGAAAAGGAGCCTATTGTTCTTTCAAAACAGTGGTGAATTGACCTATTGATAAGATATTTTACAATTCTGTAGGGGCAGGGTTAATTTCTAAGTTTCTCTCAGAGGGGTAAATAATTTCTATTAGTATAAAAGGTGACCTTATGATTACATATTTTACTGCCCCACTGGACACTACTTGGTTTTGTATCTAAACTCTCTTATCCTAAAATTCTTTGATAAATTACTCAGAGATCTCTAGCTCCTTAAATACTCTTTGAATTGATTTTTACAGCTTACTAGTTTCCCCATTTAATAAATTCTATTAAATAGTTTAATAGAATCATTGATATATACTTATTTTATATTTGCATTAAAATTAAGATTTTGTGTTTTTTTTAATTTTATTTTAACAATAGTGAGCGATGATATTTATCTATTTGTTCAAATAGCTCAGAAGCTAAAAGCAATTATTTCTAAGTCGCTAAATGAGGTATTCTTTAAAAAATCTTGAAAAGTCATAAAATTATTTCTGGAGAGCATTACAAACTTGCCATAATTTCCTTCATTAGTATGAATGAGTGAGAGATGTTCTCTCAATGTATTTAACAATTATCTAGATGTTATACTACCTGTGGCAGTGCCTGTGATATGTAATCTCACTATAACTACAGGTACATTACCAAAAGTAGTTAAACAAGATTAGCTAATGCATTCTCCAAAACAACCAAGATCATGGGGAAAAATAGATCATAGTATGAGTAATAGAAATCACATCTATCTTGAATTAACGGAATTTTTTAAGTACAGAATTAACAGGTATAATAAAACACCAGGCATGCAGTTTCTTCCAATTCATTCCTGAAATGCAAGCCAACATAACACCAGCTGCTGAATGAAAACCAAGTCTTACTTAGCTGCTTCTGATGCTTCCCTCAGTTCTTCATCCAGTCTGATGAGCAAAAATTATTGGTAGAAAAAAAAAAAACAAAAAGGAAGCAAGCACAGCATGAGAGTCATTCAGCAAAGCAGAGCCAAACATAAGTGGAGTGTATGTATATGCTTTTAAAAACCATTGTCTGGAGCACTGAGACTTACTCCTTCAATTAAATATGATATCATTTCCTTCCATTCACCATTCATATATGTTTACTTTGCAAATCCCTTCATAAGGGTAGATATAAAAGTTGCAAGATGAGAACATGCTGGTTGAGTCAAGCTGAGACATCCACATTATTCTGATGGGTACAGCTAAAGTTAGCTTGCAGCCCTGGCCAAGTCAGGGAAGTGTCTGGTTTAGTGGGATTCAGTTGCAAATTAGGTTGACCTCAACAGCTTTACACATGAGACAAAGACCTGGGATGGAATACTACAAGGAACAGAAACAGCGACCTCCTGCTCTGGTAGCATGTTGAGGTCACCCACGAGTCAACACTGGTGCATACACACAAAGGGTCCAGCACGGAGTGCAGATCAGGAGATTTTTACCTCACACTTCTCTTAAAAGATCTTTCTTCATCGTACCTTATGAGATAAAAAGCGAATGCAGTGAGGAAAACAAGCAAATGGAAATGACAGGTAAAGAACAATGTTTTAAAGCACAATCAAAACATAAGAAACCTACCCAAATAATAATAATTAGAAGAAATAATTTCATGGATTCAATTAATGATTTTGAATTTGTACTGATGTACAGTTAGTCTTCATTAGTTGTGGATTTTGTGTGTCCACTTATTAAATTTTGTGACACCCCCAAACAATACCCATAACATTTTTAATTGCCATTTGCAGACATTCAAAGAGTGACAAAAAATTTAAGTCATCTGACATGCATGTGAGGTTCTGCCTTCTTGTTTCAGTTCTCAGTCTATAAACAAATGGCCTGCTTGCAGTCTATCTAGTGCCATGCTTTTCTCATTTGGGCTTTGTTTGGGGTGAGTTCACTGTTCAAAATGACCCCCAAGCACAGTCTGAAATGCTATCTAGTGTCCCTAAGTGCAAAATGACTGCATGTGCTTTTCTGAGAATATATGTGTGTTACATACATTTTGCTTAAGCATAAATTATAGCGCTGTTGGCTGTGAAATCAGTGAATCAACTATGTAAAAACTAAGGTATCTGTAAGCAAGAACACACATTTAAAAAGGTTAACTATTAACCAGCCAACAGTAAGTGTGACCAGAGATCATAGGTATCTAGCTCTATTTTTCCCCTGGGTTAGTATACTATAGTCAGTGTTATACAAAATCACTGCCATAAATGACAAAAATGATCTGCAATCAGTAAGTCTCATTTCTGATTGGGCAGCTTTTTCTTTCACTTAAGTCCACTTGACAACTAGTTCCATTCCAGCTGAACACTGGTTTAGGGATTGATTGAGATTAGTTCATCTGAATGTTCCCAGCAATAGAAAATTATAGTTGTTTTCAGTTTAAACATGGCATAATGTGAAAATGAAGTAATGAGGGCCAGTAAGTAGCAGAAATGACAGAAGGGTGTCCACAGGAGATGGATCACAAAAGACAGGAGTAAACATAGACACATGGGGAGACCTGGCATGGTTGTGCATTTCTTCCTCCAGAGGAACAACTTTCATATGGAACCATTCTTCCAGAAGTAATTTTGCTCAAATGGAGTCCTTGAAAACTGAGGTGTGTAAATGAATGAAAAGTGCCATGGGTATGTTTAACTTTTACTCAATTAAATGTTCCCATATGATAGTGAGTTTCCAAAAGCAAGATGATTATAACAAATAACATGCTGGATTGTCAGTTCTGTGCCAGGTTTCCCAAATGCTTTATGTACATCATTCTCATTCCCATTTAGAACTATTCTAAGCAAGCTTGCCTTACTTCCTCATTTTACAGACATGAAAGCTGAGGCAGAATTTTAATACATAGTTTTAATAGTTTTTAAGGGGACACTTTTTTTAGAAGTCCAAATTGAGAGCTCACTTTACCATTACATTATGGAGGAAGATAGGGTATGCTTGTCTGCTTTTTTTGAAATGATGGTTATATTTTCTCAATTTTAGTGAAATAAGGAAAAAAATAACCTCAAGATCCACATGAAGTCTCATTGACAGTGAAAGACAGGTGGGAAAGTTAAATAAAATATTGAGCCTCTAAAACCCATTCTCTTCTTCACTCTGTTGCCTCCAAATGCCAAAAAGTGGATGCATTACCACATTTACCTAGACAATGGCCAATGTCTATTTACTATAATCTTTTGCAAAAGGATACAGCAATGTAGGAGGTGGGTGCCCCAGGTTTTTTTTTTTTCCCCCTTTAAAGAGCAGGAGTGGATTTGGAAATGGGATGTATCTTTTTGATTTCCATGGAGCAGGTATGAGCTATGGGTTTGCTGGTTGTGGGGATGCTATGATGCTAATGAGGATTAAAGCGATTGCTACCAGTCTGCTTCATTCAACTGAGCCAGTCTAAGTCCAGTCAGGACCATGAGTTCATGCCTGATACTGGGCTGTCAGGAAATCAAATATATATGCTCCTGAGCTTCAACTTGAAATGGACACTTTAGGTGAGGTGAAGGAATCGAGTACTAAAAAACATGGGAATGTTGGTGCCTGGCTCACCTGGATTTGAATTCTAGTGCCATCTTTCCTTGGTTCCAACTTATACATTGTAAGTAACCTTTCTTTACTAAGTTACCTTTCTTTATAAAATGAAGGTTTACTCTGGGAATTTGATAAATGATAAAGAATATTTCTACACCCATAATATAGATACACACTAAATGAGCTTTCTTTCCAGTTACTATGTTTATTGTTTTTTAGAGGACACTTTTTTTAGAAGCCCAAATTGAAAGGTGCATTTTACTAAATTATGGAGGAAGATGGGGTAGGCTTCTCTGGTTTTTTTTTTTTATTGAGTTGATGGTTACAGTCTCTCAATTTTAGTGACATAAGGAAAAAATAACCTCAAGATCCACATAAAACAATGGTTCTTCTGAACAATGAATAAAACAGGAGGGTTCATTCTTTAGTATCCATGTTTCAAAGTCTCAGTACCAAATAGTTGTTTAGTTAATCTTGACATATTTATTTGTGTGTGTGTGTATATATACACACATATATATACACCAGTGGGCAAACACCCTTTGCCTAATCATTCATCAAAAGAAAAAGGATTTAGAATTTAATGACAAAGAGTAGCTTTTTCCCCTCTTTTCCTAGGGTCATGCAGATAAATTACTTCATATAAGACGATAATAAAAAAAAAAATCCCTGCTTGTGCTCAGACTGTGTCTGTGTGGAGTGGGAGACCAGTAATAGATGAACTGATAAGTGTTAAATTTATGCCTGCCCAACGCTGGGAGTAAAACTCAGGGTAAAAATAAGAAAAAAATTAATAATCCTAGGAGAAGATTATGTGAAATTTGTAAGACTGGGACAGGTATTTGAAGATTATAAGAAAAAATATATTTATAGTAAAATATTTAGTGCTTGTTATGATTCTATTTCTCTTATTCCTTTATTTCGAGAAAGGGTTTTTTGTTTTTTCAGTTTCCTTCTCCAAACATGTGCTGCTTCTTACCAAATCTTCAAATCAAGGACTTACTTGATGATGCTTTCTGGAATATGAATGCAATCCATTGGAATCATCCCACTGAGTTCAGATAAGCTACTGACATATTTAATTTTACTGCTGAACTTTGAACTGAAAAAAGAAGAAAAGAGTATAATTAGTCATTCCGTTCCTCCTAAGGTAGCTGCATCTTCTTGAAGATCCTAATACTTACCACCTTGTGCAGGTACTCTTACTAAGAATAAAGGAGATACTATGTGAGTAGTTATCAGATGTTACACATATTTTAAGTGCTTTATGTTTCTCATTTATTTCTTATTATAGCCCAATGAGGTACATGCTATTACTATTCTCTTTAAAATATATATGAATACACACACACATATGAATTTCCTCTTGAAATCCAGTCAGTCTGACTACAGAATCCACATTCAACCACACATTACTTGGACAGCACCTACCACTCTGAATAGTTCACTAGTTTATGGTTTGTCTGGCTTTGCCTATTTGACTTTAATGAACAGAAATCTTATGAATAGTTCTTAAAGAATCAACTAAGGTTGATAGATTTTAAAAGTAATATGTAAACTAATTTTCCTATTGTTTTTCACTTTAGCTTTATATAAATAGTTTTTCTTAAAGGTTTATTTTGATGGGTCATGGCAGATGGAAAAAAAATAGCACTCCAGTAATGGATTCGAGTTACAAATGGCTTTTTTTCTAATTTGTGATCATTATTGGTGGGCAGGTTTAGAAAACAAAGTGGAAGGATGTCTTAAAATTCTTAAAAGATTTGTCTCTGGAGTGGTTAGGAACAGGTATGTGTAGATGTTGAATGAAGAACCTGCTCTTTATGATGAGTGAATGTTTTATTAGAGGAATGAAGTTCAATACTAGTGCTGTAATTACAAACTGAATTTTTAAGTATATCATTCCATTGAAATGGGAAGTCAATCAAGTATCAAGCTTTTCTTGAATGATTTCAAATGAAAAATTCTCCCCAATCCAACTGGGATCACACTGAGCTCTCTGCCAAATGCACTTCTATCCAAATGCCATTTTTTAAATGGCTGAAAAAATATCAGAAACAAGAATATTTTGTGACATGTAATAACTTTCAGGACTTAAAAATTTTATCAGAATATAGCAACATGTATCACCTGTGATCATGCATGCCATACAATTGTTATGGTTTTGAAGATTTGACAAGACCAAGTGTACACAAGTCTGGAAATATTTACTATTTGATCTTTAACAGAAGGAAATTTCTGGTTTTTGCTTAAAGTAACTTATTTGATATCATTGAACCTGAGTTGTTTTTTTGTTTGTTTGTTTTTGTTTTTTGAGACGAGGTCTTGCTATTTTTGCCCGTGGAACCGCAGGCTCTCGTTGCCCGGGGTACCACAGACTCAAGCAATCCCTAGCCTTAGTTTCCCAGGTAGCTGGAATTACAGGTGCACACCACCACGCCCAGCTATTTTTCTGGAACTAGGTCTCACTATGGGCCCCAGGCAGAACTTGAACTGCGATCCCTAGCCCCAGCCGCTTCATATGCTGAAGTTTACAGGTACGAGCCACTGTGCCCGGCAGAGATTTTTTTTTTTTTTGAAATAGTAAACAGCATTTCTTTTAGAGGATCATCATTAGAATTAAATGAAATAATATATGTAGACAATAAGTGTAAGCCATTATTATATTTATTTTACTGTGTGTGTGTGTGTGTGTGTGTGTGTGTGTGTGTGTGTATTTTTTAACATATTCCCTGGAGTTCATATCACCTATGAATTGTCATCTTGATCTTTTGTGTTTATCCCTTCCAGGACTCCCTCTCCTATTATAATTTAATTTGTCACATAATTTGCTATATTATTGTTGCTATTATCTTGAAACGCCCTTCAATAAATAATGTTGAATTGCAATCATTTTAGAATATTCTTATAGCAACATATTTTATAAGAAATATATTTATAAGAAATATATTTTATAAGAAATAAATTATTAAACAGACATCAAGGAATAAAGTTTGCTTTTTTTCCCATTACACTTTTTAAAAGATCATCAGAGGACATTATTCTGCTCCTTTGCTAAAACATTTTCTGCTATAATTAGAATAAGTAGCATTTGGTTAACTTAAATATTTCAAGTTAATTTTTAAAGCAACTCAGCATATTATTGTAGAGTTTAACCTCTGCCAGAGAAAAATTAGGTTGAATCCTGGAAGTAAGGATTGATGTCACTAATATAAATATGTGAACAATGATCAAAAAAGGTAATGCATAATAAAATCTATGTAAAAAAATAAAGGATTTTAGTCCTTAAATTTTTTCCTAGAAGTGAAATTATCAGAAATTTTAGCGCTTTATTAGTAATGTTGAGACAGAAAATTTTCAGATTATCTAATCTATATCTTGATGGTAGTCAAATTATTATTATACTTTTAAAGATTTCTAGAAAATACACACCATTCCATTTATTTGACTGGGTAAAGTGCTATTATATTTAGGCATATCTTATCTTCTTTTGCATTCCCAACATGTAGCATTCTGCATTAACTCACACAAAATACATGATGAAAAAATATCCACCAAACTGAACTGAGCTGAAGCTAGTAATCTGTAAGGATGGCTGAAACAAAGCCCTCAAAATGGTTGCACAAGCTCTATTCCGCTTTGGTGACCTACATGGTATTTCCTCAGAAGAAATGGAACAATTAAAACAAGACATGGCTCCATGCTTTGTTACTGCTTTTCATTGCCATGTTACTCTATCTTTTCTATTCTCTAATAAATATACCACTTTAAAAAAAGTCTTGTCTAGGCCCTTTTGTAATGTGGCATAGACACTTCACTTGTTCATTTCTATGTTTATAGCAAGTAATATAGAATGTGTGTTTTATAATAATGTAGGAGGGATTTCATCATGAAATAATGCTTATTCTTAATCAAAGTCTCATGCTGAATAGTCCAAAGTAACTTGCCAGGAGAGAAGAAAAATACATTTTCCTAAATCCTCTCTTAGTTTATGAATTCTTATAGACAGAACAATGAAGAAATATTTTTTTAAATGATCAATAATACTTTTACTACAATAAAAACCATACCTTATGAAAGGCCGTGTTACTGCAAGGATTGTTCTGATGAACCAAGATGGATGAACGATAATGAAAGATTTCAAATTCTTCCGTAATCTAGTTTGTAAAAAGGGGGAAAAAATTACTCCAAGCCCACTTTGAAAGAGAATTTTAAAGAGAGTATGACCCTAATTAAGTAATACAATACTAGAGAGTTCTAGGCAAGTTCCTGTCTGCTTGGTGGAAAGCTTTGGAACGGCCATGATTAGTAAAAGTAATGCTTTTTTAGAAATTACTTGAAATTTGTATGATTTAAGCCTCACTTTTCCATAAAATAAACTAATACAAAGTAGCTATAACCATTGTGTGCATATATATATATATATATATATATATGTTTTTGTTTTCTTTGAGACTAGGTCTTGCTATTTTGCCCGTGGAAATGCAGGCTCCCATTGCATATGGTACCACAGACTCGAGCAATCCCCAACCTCAGCTTTCCACGTAGCTGGGATTACAGGTGTGCGCCACCACACTCAGCTGTTTTTGGGGACTAGGTCTTGCTATGTTGTCCCGAGCAGGACTTGAACCACGATCTCTAGCCCTAGCCGCTTCATAGGCTGAAGCTTACAGGCATGAGCCACCATACCTGGCCCATTGTGTACATATATATGGTTAATGATACTTTTCTCTTTTTTGCTTTCTTTTTTTTTAGAGACTAGGTCTTGCTATTTTGCCCAGGGTAGTCTCGAACCTGGAACTCAAGTGATCCCTAGCTTCAGCCTCCCATGTAGCTGGGATTACAGGCACACACCACCATGCCTGGATCGATGCTTTTCTTTTTGGTTGACATGATCTTTATTATTTACAAGGAATATACTCATAATAGCCACTGGGTAATTTATTTGATCTTATTGAGTCATGGTTTCTGCTTCTGTGTGATCATGATAATAGTATATCATTGCTTGTTGACCTTTGGGTGACCTCATATTACTCTTGATATTCAGGTATGTTTTTCAGCATCAGCATGTGACTTTATGAATGTTTGGCTCATGAAACAATTTCAGGTAGTACAACAGGGACTCATACATTGTTCTGCAAGGAGTCACATTTAAAAAGATGCTGCACATATTGTAGGTGAAATAATTTTTTTATTACCTTGTTGAGTTCTAGTAAATTTTTATTATCACAACATGCTATGTTCTAATAACACCATTATGGATAGAAATGCAGTATCTTGAGGAAGGAAGAAAACATTTGGGTTGAGTCAACTTGAGTTAACAGTGTATGTTGAAATAAGAGCATAATAGTTTCCCAAATCATAAAAGTTCTAGTACTTACAAACAGTAACATGGTCACAAAATACTAGTACAGGATTGTGGACACTTTGGTGTATCAGCCCAAATTGCACCTTGATGTGACAATAGGATATGCATATTTCAAGCAGACTTGGTCTTCAGGTATGAGATTCAACACGTAACAAAATTTGGGGAGGATTTGCTTTATTTCAAAATTGGGGTCTCATTCTATAATTTATTAATTAAAATCTGCATTAATTTAATATTCTAAAAATATTATTTCATTTTTATGATTAAAAGGAAGTGATATAGGGGGTTATTGTGGAAGTTAAAACAGGGATCAAATAATCACACCCACATACCGTCTGTCAATCATCTGGTAGCATTTCTTCATCCAACCCAGCCCTGGCATCTTTCGTCTGGGGGTTGCACCATTCAAGTACACAATCATATAGTCTTCAGCTACCATCAACTCTAAAGTACTTATTACATATCTGATCACAGGAGGGAAGAAGAGTGTTTTCAGTCCCTACATGAAATATTTCACCTTATTATCACCATAATTATGTAACATTTAAATTACAGGGTATATGACATTTAAGAATTGTTGTGCAGATTGCCTCTTCATCTTGAAAAGAATAGTTACCTAAATAACTTCTGAGAGTACTGCTCATATATCTGCAGTTATCTCTCTCTTTTTCTCTACCACTCCCTGTCTCACTCTTTCTTTTCAACTGCAACCTTAGAAAAATGCATATGGGTTAGGAACCTGATTTTCTAAAATGGTAACATCATATATTACAGGCAACTCAGATTAATTACTGGGATATATAAATAAAGTCACATTATGATCAGTTGCCTAAGAACATGTTATCAGGGAACAAAAATTTTTCACTTAAAGAAAATATTACATAATTTAAAAATCCACACATAATTGCATTCATTGTTTTTAATTCATTCTATTGATAGAAGAGTGCCTTTAAAGTTTTAGCAATGTTTCTTGCCAAAGATTTCATTGACTTTTTGTCAAAGATTTAGAATATTCTCTATCATCTATTTCCTTTTAATAATGATGCTCTATCTGCCCTTACATGCTACAGACATTAACTCAAAGCACTTTGTCTTGAGAATCACTCACAGAAAAAGATTTTCCATGACATAGTGGTAATCTGCCCGATTGCTGTCTGGCAGAAAGCAGGCGGCAAACACAATGATGGCATTGAGACCGTCCCCATAGTATCCTGGGGACAAACAAAAAGACATTTGTGACCAACTGAAAGTGCTTAACAAGATACTATTTAAGCTAAAGGATAAATCTGGAAGCCTTGGCAAGTATGTGAATGTGGATATAATACATAGATTTTTTAAAAACAGGAATTATGTAAACTATACTTTTACAAGTAAATACTCATCTAGTTATCTTTCTGTGACAAATATATGTTGGAGTCCTGCATGCACATAGTATGATTACAACAGTATATACAGGGTTTCCATATGTTATAGATGATGACACGTGCTGTACATAGTTGTGAATGGGGTGTATAGATATTTGACTTCTCTGAGGAAGAGGAGTCACACTTTTTCACATATATGTTTCTAATTTATAAAATACTTGTTTTCTTTTATTTCTAAGAAAAAGATTCTGTTTGACCCTCTTTAGTTCTTTTAGTATTAAACCTTGGTTAATCTGAAGGTAAAATGTAGTCACTGAACTGCAATGTAATTTCACACTTACATACTCCAGCGACCTGATAATAGTAAGTAAATAAACAAAGTACCTTTAATTTAGTTTCAAGGCCTGGTGCATTTGCCTGTAATATCACTGGGAGCTCCAGATTCAACTGTGAGTAGAGGATATGTGGAAAGTTCTGATTAGGCATAGAATGACTGAGCCTTGTTTCTTAAGAAAGGTGTAAATTTGAAGAAGGGCCTGACTATAAAACATGTCTCTTTGAATTCAATGAAAATATGTGCTTTAGGGAAAGCTTGGCAATTACTTTCAGGGAACAGGGGCGGGAAGAAATGCTATTTGTGGGTGGTGAGAAGATAAAGGTTGGAGTTGTAGGCAGATCTAGCCACAGAAACTCCTAAATTCAGTGAGAATGTGGAGTTACCTCAGATCATGTTAGCCACTTTTAGAAGTTTTAATATAACTGTGGTATTGTAGCTTTTTTAAAAACTGAGCTTGTCTTTGAAACTTATGGCAGGTATTAACCAGATCCTCACAGGTGACACTTTGAAAGGGAAGTAATGCCCTGTATTTTTGTATTTTAATGTCCTTTGTAAAACACTCGCAATTGTTGCCATATAATACAGTTCTGGACTTCCAAATCATTAAATTGAGATCTCCTCAAAGCTTTGAGTAGGAGGACAATGACACACCCTCATCCTGTTCCAGCCCTCTCAGAATACAGTGTGTTCATTCCCATAGGGCTCTAAACACCCCCTGGTGATTATATAGCACTAAAATACTGGCTGGATATACACTAGGATGGATTTGCCTCTTGAAAAGCAGTTTAATAAGATGTTCTCTACAAAGAGAGTATGGCTCTCCCACAGAAAATGTGGGGGAAGAAAAAGAGATACCAACTAATAATATATCAAATGGTGGGTTTTTGAATATTATTCTTTACAATGTTTATGCTACATATCTTAGAAATGCTATCTCTCTAGGCATACACCTGATACAACACATTTTAGAAATAACTTCCCTCTAAATTTTTTTACTTTTACTCCATTTTCTCCAACATGTGGGTATTTACCATCTTCTTTCTAGACTGTATTATGAAGGAGAATAAAAGAGAAAGATGCATTTTAATACAGTAAATGTTTGTTCCACTCATTTAAAAAGATTCATAACTAAATGGAAAGGTGAAAAGGATAGGGAGGCTCAACTACACTAATCCTAAACCATAAGGGTATGAATTTACAGTTGGCACAATGAATGAAATCAAGTTCATTAAAAGAGACAATAGACACAATGAATCCAACTTAACAACAAGCATGAACTCATCCTTTCAAAGGCATCTTCCTAAATGCAGCTGTCTGGCTCCAGTGTGTCAGGATAATTTCATGATGGTTACTTTCTTTTTCTATTTCTGGAAAAGTTCTAAGAATTTTTTTTTAAAAGGAAAGGCTGAAGTTTGTAAACAGTACTTCAGAAGTTATCTCAAGTGGCAATTGAACTCTTTGTGTCAATGCTGTCTGTCCTTGGAAGGGTGTCACTCACTCAAGGTCATCTAACCACAGGCATACTCAGAGATTAGCTTACCTCTTCCTGGCCATTCTCTTTATATAAAAAGAATGTCTTTATATAAAGGAATGTCAGGAATGTCTATATAAAAAAAAAAACACTGAAATTTACAAATGAAGATTTCTTGTGTATGTACTTTAGGGTGGAGATTTCTTGTGTGTGAAGCTTTAGGAAGGAGAAAAAGCAGAAAAGGGAATAGAATGAGCCATAAGACATAAGAAAGGAAATAGAAGGGGAAAAAATTTCACATGGTAGTTTTCCTTCCTATGCCATTGATGTCAGGTTTTGGAAATATTTCAGATAATAATTACTGGCAAGGTGCAGTAACTAGAGTGAGTAGGCCCACTGACATTTCAAAGAAGGTTAGCTAACCCATTTCTATTCAACAGACACTGTACATAAGTAAAGCTGTCCATCAACAACTACATAACTTTTTTTGAAGTTTGGATTTTTAAAAACATGTATTGTAGTAGATAGTCTTCTTTATAATCATGAGGGCAACTCAGGGCCTGTATGTTGAGGTGCATGAGTAATCCCACTGTGGTGCCTCCTGAGACCCTCTGAAGCCATGATGCAAATCTTACCTGAGGCAGAACAGAGAGGCATGAAAGGGACGTAACACAAGTTTGCTGGCCAGCAAATGGAATGGAGAGAGAAGGAAAGATGGCACAGTCCCAACCAACACACACACACACATACACACACTCACACACACATACACACACACCCCTAGTCTCCAACTCTTCTCCTCATTCTTTCCAGGTTCATTTGTCCAGTAATACTGCAGAGGTTACCTGAATCGCCTATAATGAAATAAGAGAAGTAAAGAGACAAGAAAGGAAACTCCTTGTTAACAATGCTTTGGTGTGACTGTCCTTGGTTATTTAAACGTATTCTTTGTTCCAAGTTCAAAAAGGTCAGTTCTGACCTCCAAGTAAACCCACAATGTTGACTGATGAAAACCACCCAGACCTTTCTTTGCTTTTTATTTATGCAGATGCAGGGATACAGCTCATGGATCTTAGGAAGTGACTGAGAAGAAGAAGGTCACTCCTTATTGACTGATGAGGTCATTGAGGTTCAGAGACATGAAAAGATACTTGAAGGTCATACACTAAGATGGCCTTGAATCCTGTTCTCCTATATTGTGTACAGGGCCTCTGCCAGTGGCTCATATTGAGGTCACCAAAACTAAAAATGGAATTATTAGTTGAAATATTGCTCTAGGGCAAATGGCATTCCCAACTGGTGTGGGCCCTTGGCAGGCCTGAGTTTGTGGCCAACTTAGGCAGCCCTCTGAATCGCTAAGAATTTGCAATGTGCAGCACAGAACACTGTAGCTGACCTTTCCTCTTGGCCTGCATGGGAAAAGTTCCTTCCTAGCACAGTGTAAGACACCAGAACAGGCCCTGTGTTCACTCGAAGTGCTGCTTTTTCAACACATATCAGAAGCCAAGATGAGTGAGTCAACAGCTTGGCCTCTGGGAGTACTGCTTTTCCATCATTAAGGCTAAGAAAGTGGTGAGAGCCTCAGCACAGCACACAGAGCTTTGGCAAATTCAGAGGGCACGTCTGAACGCTCTATGCCTACAGAACACAGAAGCTGTTCAGGATGTAGGAAGGGTTGCATCTTGCTAGCATTCTGGGTGTGGGCAGCCAGGGGCACACTCATGCAGGCCAGCACCTGGAGCAGGGCAGGAGAGGAAAGGGGCCTTCCCATCCAAACAAACCAGAGAATCACACAGACAAAAATCAGGCGTTACGACACAGGATGGAAAAGAGCAAACGTGGCAGGGATGTGGGCACAGCAAACTAGGTTATCCCCGAGGCATCAGCTACTCAGCTGTTCAAAAGGAAGTGACAGGCAGAAGCAGGGGATTGCCTGACCCTCACATGCTGGTAAGAATCACCCTCTGGATCTGAGCTGCCGACTGACAGACTCAACCGACACACCCCAGTCACTTAATTCCACCGCCACTATGGCTGAAATAACAAGTTGGTGAGCCTGCTGGAGCTGTGAGAGACCATCTGGCCCCATGGGCGACAAGGACCCTGTCTTTTGCAAAGCAAGGGATCTCTCCATTTAAGACCCGGGGGTACACATTTATGATCATTATCACTAGGTGACTTTGATGTACTTTTCTACATTTGGTGGGGTATTTTAAGGATGGGCACAAGTTATTTTATTGTATCTATTTATTTATTTATTTTTTTTTTTGAGACTGGGTCTCGCTATTTTGCCTATGGAAGAACTGCAGGCTCACGTTTCCCAGAGTACCACAGACTCAAGCAATCCCCAGCCTCAGCTTCCCATGTAGCTGAGATGACAGGCGCGTGCCACCACGCCCAGCTATTTTTTTGGGACAAGGTATCGCTAACCACGATCTCTGGCCCTGGCAGTGGCTTCCTAGGCTGCCACCTACAGGCATGCGCCACCATGCCTGGCTTGTTTTGTTTTGATTTTCCAAAAAGCAAACAAACAAACCAAAATACCAGATGGGTGAGACAAAAAATGGTTTGACCTTCTGGGAAAACGTGAGTGATATTCAGGGGTGTTTTTCATCCTAACAGAAGAGTTGACTCTATGGCAGGCTGTCTGTCACTTTTAGCTGGGTTAGGTCAGCTTTCATGAAGGGCTTTAGGAAAGTTTTCCATTAGAGGAAACTGGCCGTTGGCCCCACAGCTTCTGCCTTGAAGCTATATTAACATTTCAGGCTAAATAGTGAGGCCAAAAAAAAAAAATTAAAAAATCATAGCCAGGGGCACCTACAGACATCTTCCTTCATCATCAAGACTGATACCCCTGGGTTGGTGCTAATACTTACATGCAGGTAGCAAAGGGTGAGATAAAGGTGGAAAATTGGTTGGCAGAGGAATCTGATTGAAAAAGTAAAATGCCCTTCCCCTTGTTAGAAAACAAAGCCAAGGGTTTAAGGCAGTGCTGAGACACTTATTTCCCTGTGCTTGTTAAGAAAGAGAGAATTTAGGGAACAACAATCGCCTTGTCAGCTTATACTTTTTCTGGAACAGCTGAGTGGTTAGGGCGGTGCCTGGGGCCTGCAGGAAAGGAGTGCATGCAGCAGAAAAATCAAAAAGCAGTTTTATTTTCTGAAGTTGACAGCATTAAGTGTGTTGCTTGTGCTCATCTGGTTTTTTCTGAATCCTGATTAATCAAGGCCCCTGGAGCTCCAAAAAAGCACTGGGAACATAACACACTGCTTTTGTCTCTCCCTTGTCCCTCAAAAAGCAGGTGGAGGCTGAGCTGGATTGGGCAACCATAAAGTTTATAGAAAAACAAACTTCTGGCAGGGAAAAATAAAACAACCAGGCTGAGTCAAAAAATATTTCTAAAGCTTCTAAAGAAGACTCAAAAGAAGGTTTGATAATAAGAAGCATCTCTGGTATGATCACGGGGGTACAGACTGCACAGTTCCCTGAACAATGACTGCAGAACAGAGCCTTTGAGATGTCATGCTAACGAAAACTCCAGTTTAATTTTCTACAAAAAGAAAAATACAGTTGCTCCCTTCCCCTGGATTAGCAGAGAACTTGTACCTCCGTGAGAAATGACTCTCCTGTAGGGCTCGATGACCTTCATGTCAATCCGCTGCTCTTGTTCTCCAATCACCACGGTCCTCCACAACCGGTTGTCCTCCCGCTCTTCTTCTGCTGTATATTCTGGAATAGACTCTGACTCTTGGCCAGAATCTTTGCTGGCAGGGGGACCTTCTGAAACAGAAGCACAGAGGAGGCTGAAGGAAGGAGACCCGCACCACTGAGCCTGATCAACAATTTGCTACTTTCGGCAGAGTCAACCTGATGAAATCCCCCGTTTCGTGGAGCTCCTGGAAAAACCTAACACCATCCTGATCACACACAGGGAACTCAGTGAAGACTAATTTGTAGACTGATTTAATAACTGAACCTATTGCTGCAGTCAGGCATAGGGTATAGAGCTGGAGCTGTCTTGTGTCAGCACTGTGGACCAAAGGGGTATAGGCTGGTAGCCTCTCATTCTTGACCATACATGTGGAGGCCTGCAGTGTTCTGGCTAGGATAAAGGCTAACAACATACCCAGATTATCTTGTTTCCCTTGCACCTCATCTCCGAAGATATCGTATGTGCTCAGTCTTTAAGGCATACTCAGCCTGATATCTTGATGACCCCACAAGCCTAGACCCTAGCTCTGAGACCCTTAGAATGAAGTTTAACTCTTGTTCCTATAGGGAGCACATCTAGACATAAATTTGTTTCTACTTCCTAGAGATTTTTCAAAATACGCTACAGAAAAATTTGGTAGTGAGAAACAACTCTGTAAATACAACCTTTAATACCAGAAAGTTACAAAAACCCTGTTTGTGATTACTTGAGGCAATTGGAAAAAAAGGTCTACTGAGCATTCTTTCGGGAGAAATTTACTACTCACTCTTGCATATCCCAAAAAAGTAACCGTGATAAGCTTTTTAAAAGAATAAGTAGAATTGTTTCCATTTTTATTTCAAGTGCTAGAGAGTTTAACAATGGTTATTCTTCGTATGTCAAAGTATTCACAAAGGAAAAATTATTTATAACCTTCACAATAATTCTGTGAGTCTTAATTTTCTGTTCATAGGAAAGAACCTTCATATTCTTTCTGTTGCATTTTGATAATAGTAATAGTGGTACTCTATAAAGGATCTATAACATTCTAGACACAGTAGTTGGTATAATAAACACAAAGCAAAAACTAACTCCCCACCAGGAGTCCTCACCTATAGGCACCAGGTCACAAGATAGTAAATAATACAAAAACTTGCCTTTCTACTCTTTTAATCTGTCACATTGTATCTTGAGTGTGTAATTGTCTCATTTATGGAGCAGGAGCAAAAGGGAGTGAAGGATCTAATGGAGGATTTATTGGGGCTTTGGTGACCGGTATGATGAAAAAACACAATAATAGAGGTGTAAACCTTATCTGCTATGACATATACTTTGATGTAAATACATTACCTTAATAAATAAATAAAATGCATTATATATTTTCACAAAAAGAAATTGTGACTGAATCACCTTCAGTGTTCACCATCCCCCACACACTCCACACTTAGCTTGAACATCTGCACAGAGCACTCAATAACAATTAAAATGTAAGTAAAAGAAAGTTTGGACAAGTTCCCAGAAATATAACTAATCTGTACAGGAGCCATAACAAAACCATTATGTTCTGGAAGATTCCATAAGATACATTCAAACATACCTAATTACCTGTGACTTAGAATAGCAAAGTGAAGTCCAGCTGGGAAGCAACCCTAGCCTTTCTTGTCAACACCAACAGCTAACAGCACTTCAGAGCCTTGCCTCACTCTGGCTTCCTCTGCCTTCCCATGGGCACTCTGCAAACCACTATGGATAGCGACAGTAATCCTTGGCTTCAGATCAAGCACATGTCACTTGTGGAGAGTCATTCATCTGCTCTGTACCTCCTGTCTGGAATCACCTCCTACACTCCCTTCCTACTCAGACAAGGGCCCTTATATACTCACCTTAGCACCCTTTCTGAACCCTGTTTTCCATCTGGTCTCTACTTCCCTCAGTAGTCTTGGATTCAGTGCCCCTGTACACACGCATTCCTTACTGTAATGAATTCACCATCCACCAACCCCTCTTCATCTTGTTTGGGACTTTCTGACCTGCCCTAGTTGGACTCCAGTGATCTACATGGAGTTGTTTTGAAGCCGAGACCCAAAGATAAACCCGGTTACTTTCATTGAGAAAGGAATGTGGGCATTGCTGTCACCAGTTCCCCCTTTTAGAGTAAAGTGATGACCTGGGCAGACTAGGGATTATGTAATGCAGGGTCCTGAGGTCGAAGGCAGGCCCAGAGGGCAAAGGGAGGTATCACACCAAGGTGAGATGGTGAATGGGAAGCAGGGAAAAGGATAAAAAGAGGGAAGGTGGAGTGTAGAGATATACAATTTTGGAGAGGAGTGTGGAGAGTGGAGTGAGTGTGAGAGCCTGGAGATTGGCATCAGATGCGGAGATTTCGAGCCTCAGGAGGACCCAGGAGCTGAGTCCACTGGAGCTTCCTCACCTCCCCAGCACTCGGTTCCTAAGGAGCAAGACCTGTGTGAAGGTGGAGGAGAGGTGACCCTGGTGAAGTGCAGAGCCACAGTGACCCGGTGACACTGGACAGGCCTGCCTTGGGGAGACCCGCCTGAGACCCACCTGTGTTGGTTGTGATAGTGTGTGCCCCCCCCCCCCATTGTCTCCTGCTTAAGATTGCAGATTTCAAGGACAGGTAATGTTGGAATTTCCGTTCAGGGGTATGCAGGGGGAGGAAAGAAGTGAAATAGTCAAGGTGAAACAGATTTCCTGGAAGGCAGGAAATCAGGGTATATAAAGGGTGTGCAAACACAGAGAAGGATTCGATTCAGGATTCCATTCGATTGGATTGGGATTCCAATATGGAGATGGGATAGAGAGAGAGAGATGGGAATCGGCCATCTTGTAAAGATGTGAGCCATGTGAGCTTGGCCATGTGGCCACCGAGGACCTGCAACCCTCGGCTGGCCCAGGCTGGCAGCATGTGTGCTGAAAGCAGTTAAGGAGTTTGCAGACTTGAACTCCGTGTTGCAGGTTGTTTTGCTGAGTTTGACTTGTGTCTGAAAGAGGCTGTGCAAAAGTTAGGCCTGAGAAGAAAGTGAACTTTGCTGGCTCGGCACCATGGAGTTCCTGCTACCTGAAGGTGACAAGGAGAAGACAGTGTGGAAGACAAGGAGGAGCAGTCAAAGGAACATGTCTTCAAGCGTCTGGAGATGGACTCTGTCTGGACATTGGTGAGATGATCAGGACCGAGAGACTGAGGATTTTGGGGCAATCTGGGAAAGGACTTTGGACAATACTGAGAAAGGGTTTGGACAATGTTGAAGTATTCTGAGTCTTACATGTTTCTTTTGTAATTATTAGGATAATTAGAAATCACTTTGTTAGAAATAAATTAGTCTGCACTGCACTGATAGTCTTACATTGGTTTGGTATTTTGGTTGAGAAAGCTGGGGATGGTGGTAAGAACCCACGAGTGGAAAGTTTAAACTGTGTTTTAAAGTTCTTTTTTAGGTCTGAAAGAGAGAAAGCAGAGATAAGCTGGTAGCTGATGTCTGCATATCAATGGTAAAGGTGATCAGTGAAAATGCTAATGAAGAGTGTGTAGCCTGCTTTGTAGAGAATAGCAGGCAGATAGCTGTATCCAGTTAAGGTTATATAGGTAATTGCAAAGGAACTACTTCAGAGAGAGAAGCAGGCCTGTAAGCCTTTCTTTGGCCACCCACTTTCAGTTGGATTCATCTGGTACCAACTGGAGCGGCAGGATTGGGAGTCAAGGTCCTGGCATTTTCAACCAGAAGTGCCCTAAGACGAAGGTAAACCCCACGAAGCTCCTTGAGGAGCAGAAGTGGGGCTCTATTCTGTTTAAAACATTTGTGAGGGTGTGGACTCTTTCAGTTTGTTTTTTTCGTATCTGGAAATAAACCTCTTGTCTCTCCTGGTTGTTAAGGTTTGGTATCTGAGCAGCTGCTGCGCGCAGGCAAGAGAACCCATGGGAAGGAAAAATTTAAACGGGGGTGTCCCTATCCCCCATAACAGTTTTAATTTCTGTATGTGTTTATTAAGGCAACCTCATTTAAAAAAAATTGTACACTGTATTCTTTTTCCCCACCATAAAAGCAAAACACAGTAATGAAAAGTGCAAGCAATACAGAAATTGTTCATGGCAAGAGCAGAAATTGCCAATTCCTCTATTACTCATCACTGCTTGATGTGCATTATTTCTATGCATGTGACCACAATCATACTTCATTTTGTAAAAAGTATGGTGATTCCACATATTCTGTCTGCTCTGCAGACTCCTGTACAATACACTATTATCTAAGAATAGAGCATAAGCTTTTGTCTCAGTGAAATTTTATATTTCTAATGACCTTGAGTTTATCAATCCCATAGGGATGAAAATTTAGTTTTGTTCCATTTTCTTGCTGTTGTTCTCTATTAAGAATTTGCATCTTCATGGTTTCTTGCATCATTTGTGCATGGGCTGCACGGTGAGATACATCAAAGAACTTTTAAGGTTTATATGAACACTTCTTAAATAGGTCACATGAAATATGTACTTGTATACTCACAGTATCAAAACGCTCAAATTTTGACTTTTTAAATGCTTTAAGTTTTTAGCCCTTAACAATTTAGGATGGAACTTGTCTCATTGTTTTGTTAATTAGATCTTCTATCATTATTAAATATTAGGTAAGAATTTTCTTTTTTTTGAGACTAGGTCTGGCTATTTTTGCCCATGGAACAGCAGGCTCATGTTGCCCAGGGTACCATAGACTCAAACAATTCCCAGCCTCAGCTTCCCAGGTAGCTGGGATTACAGGCACACACCATCACACCCAGCTATTTTTTTGGGACTAGGTCTCACTGTTGCCCGGAGCGGGACTCAAACCACGATCCCTAGCCCCAGCTGCTTCATAGGCTGAAGCTTAGAGGCACAAACCACCAGGCAAGAGCCACCGTGCCTGGCTTCCCCAGTTTGGATTTATACCCAGGGACTTGAGAGTCAGGGGAGGAGACACGTGAAGGAGAGACATAAAGAGAAACTTGAAAGAGAAGAGACACCTGGGTTAGAGACACATGGGAAGGCTGTCCTTGGCAGAGACAACAGCACCATTATCTTGATTTGTACTTTTATTTTCAGCACAGAATCGCTGAGTTCCTGTTCCCCTTTTAAGTTTTGCTCCACCAGAGGGTGCCTTAGACTTGTAGCCATTTGTGCATGAGGGGATGGTTAGCCTTGGGTGTTTTACCAGAAAATTATTAGAGTAGTCTCTCTTTTCTTCCCTTTCTATGCATACTAATTCTAGTAAACACATTGCACTATGTGTCTGCCTTTATCTCTATGCAGTCAGTTTTAGAGTGCATACACCATTCATTCGAGGTCCGTGGGTACTATTTTTTGGTTGTATGCCGACAATATTGGTTCAGAAGTTGGGGACTGAATCTTTTTATAAAGTGTTATTCCCAATAAAATAAAAACATAATTTAAATGTTGCCCTTATTGGCAAGTTTCTGGTACTTTGTCTTTTCCCACCTCTTTGGATTGATGTAAATGAGCAAAAGAAGTTATTTACGAGGTAGGGATACAATAAATTCTCATGGTTTCATTTCTAGAAGGCAACAATTATAAGCTAGTAAGAAATAAACTTAGTTTTATTTACTTCCTTGAATTAGCAATATCCTCCCAATCTTAATAAATCTTCTGCTGTAACTATAAATTACCATATTCCCCCTGGCCATTATTTTCTCACTATTTTCAAAAATTTCAGGTCTCATTTAACTCTCTATCCCCAGGCCTTCCAAATTTAACTTTTGGTCTCATGCCCTCTTCACTAAGAAATGCTTGATTTCTTTGTTTCCTTTTCTCAGTGATGAGATTTTCTCCCCGGTGACTGTTGAAGTCAATTAAGCCTTACTACACAAGGGAGAAGTCAACTTGAACATTTTCTTTTGTCTTCTGGGAGATTATTTCGCACACAAATTCTTAACTGTCCTGTTCTATACAGAACACAATGTGGAATCAATCCACTGTCATGGTTCGGTATGGGCTGACTGGAGATGACGTCCCCTGCACCCTTCCAGTAGGGACATTCTTCCATGAAAATTTCCTGTGTGTTTAACCATGCATTGCTAATGTGAGTAATCCTAGAAGACATTATACTTGAAGTTTTTTTTTGGTAGAGAAAAGACATACTGTACATAGTTAACAAGTCTTTATATTTCTTTTGGTGACAAAGAGTAGTCACGTAGTCCATGTACATTTGAAACCTCAATATACAAAAGTAGAAAGAAAAATCAGCTTTCCAGATGATATCATTATGGCATAAGATTGCTTGTGGGTAAAACAAAACAATCTAAACACTTGATTAACTTACATACGGAGTTAAAACATGGGATTGATTTTATATGTCAGTTGCCTGCAAGTTGTAAAAATAATAGAAAACCACAGATATAGAAGTTAAAAGAAATGACTCATTATCTTAAAATAATGTTGGGGTAATTTATTCACATAAAAAGCTGTCACTAGAGATTTAGTGTTAGAAAATATAGCTTAAGTGAGGGCACTAAATATCAATTAGGATTCTAGCAAGAAAAAATACAAGACTGCATGAATGTTTTTTATAATATTCTTGTCACAATTCATCAGTCTACAATTCTTTACCATTTTCCCATTTTCCTTATGAAATGCTTTTGCTGAGATCTGAAATATGGTAAAATAAATAAATAAACACTGGAAAAAAGAAATAGGTCATCATTTTTTTTTTTAGTTCTTTGTTGGTTTTCAGTTTCTGTGATTTGTATAATGAAATACTTTTTAAAATCCAGAAAGTTCAGATCTCCTTTAGCAAGAAAAATTGATCTCTAAGTCCTCTCTATCCTTTGGCACTTAGGAAATAACAAAGGAAATCCACCTTTAATCATATTGCTACCATAAGTGATATTTCCAACTGTTTAGGCACAATTATTAAAGTAAATTGCTTGGAAGTGAAGAACATTTTTGGATAGTAAGATTCAAAACTTCTCTCTGTAAACAAAGCCACACTTTGTGGGCAGATTCTTTTGCAGAAATGTTTGATTATAAGCAAATGAATAAAACAGGCAAATGGTATGAAAGTCCTTCAGTCTTGGTAACATAGCGGCCTTCAAGTCACATGGATGACTGGGAAAAAAGGGGGTGCCCGTGTGAGAGTGTGCTATTATTTTTGGATCTAGGCATTAGTCTAATCAAGTAACAGAACTTCTCCTATTCATTTCATACATTTATGGTAAGCAGAGCAGCACAAGAGTCAAAGAACAATTCAGGGTTTGAACATGCTTCTGACATTAATTACGTGGCACTTTTTGAATTATTTAACCTTGGTTTTCTTATCTATAAAATGGAACAAAACATAATACCTACTCACAGAGCTGATATGAGAATCAAAACATTTATAAATATCTATAAAGCATCCAGCATGGATCCTGGCACATAGTAAGCATTTTGGAAGTGCCCATTAAATAAAATTTATTAGAAATCAAATACATTTGAAAAACCATACTTTAGAAATTCCAATTTTGCTTGGACTATAGATGACTGATTAAAAATACTCATTACAAGAAACTGAAAACAAACAAACAAACAAACATGCATTTGCAAGCATAATTTCATACTTTGGGACTAAGCTATATTCCAGCTCTCTTTTATGCTATTGTTTATGTCTTGTGTTTATAAAATATAGCTGCTCAGATATATTCCATTGTCAATGTTTAATAGTCTTGTTTGTTTCAAAGTGTCTAAACATACATCATTTATTTAAAACTCAACTGTTTGCAAGCAGCGGGCAGGGCAGGGCAGGGAAGTTGGGCCAGGTAGGGGTTGCTGGGAGGCAAACAGCCAATCAACCTCACCCAGGAAGCTTGGCACTGTTTCTCTGGCCTCCTCTATTTTTGTTGTTGTCTCTGTGTTCTCCTGCTCCTCACTCAGGGTGACACTGCCTTTTTATCTGCTCCCTCCTAGGCCCAGGTATGTCCACATGCACACACCCACTGGGCATGTATGTACAATCATGAGGGGAGTGCAATACCACAGGTGCTGGCTAGAGAGGCTAATGGTGGAAGGGTAAAAACCCTGTTATAACTTGTTTACAATATATCAACTTACATTAAAATTCTATCCTTTGGGTTTAAAACCTAAAAGTAGAGCTGTGGCTGTGAAACTAGCTCTTTCACACAACTATGTCAACTAGAAGAAACTATGTCAGAAAGTGGCAGCTTTAATTACCAGTTTTCTCAGGCACTACCACTTTGCAGGCAGTTTTACTATTTCTAAAAATAAAAGGTTCAGATGTGGTATGACACAGCTCCCCAAGGCAACAGGAAAATACAGGGGGAGGAGAGGGCAGGATCAGAAGGTCCTGCCACAGCTGGCTCTTGTGGGATTTTAAGTTGAGGCATGACTCTTATGTGTGAGAATATATTATCAGGGAAAGGGCTGGGTCAGGTGAGATAGATGGGAAAGTGGGGAAGATACTCTAAAAGAATGAATTAAAGACCTTTCATCTACTTGTGAATTTCAACCTATAGACTCAAATACCCATAAAATTAGAGAAATTCAAGAACATGCAAAAATGCAATGTAAACTCTACTTAAACATAATGAACTGTACAGGAACAAGGCTTACATTCTGTGACATAAGATCCGACTCTGCTAGCCATGGCGGTTGCATGGTGGGTCAATAACCACAGGTTGAATGAATGAGCTAATGTGATAAATTTCCTAACTAGCATCTCTTGTGAATGACACTGCTAGAGATAGCATGGCTTTAAAAGTCAGCATGTAATTTAATTGTGGTATTTCTCATAAACTTAACATTTTAAAAAAATATTAAGAAAAAATTTAAATGAAAATTTTAGTTATAAGAGTTTTTAAAATGCATCAAAGCAATAGTTGTGGCCAGGATTTTCTCATTTTCATTTTAAACATGATAAAGTTAGGGAAGGTCATCCTGTATGACAGAAGTTACATGATGCATACTTTGTACATTTTTCTTAAACCAAATTTCACTGAATAGAGGAAAAGAAAAATAATATTGATATTTGTGTTAGAAGCATCAGTATTTTCTTCCATTTTATTCTATACCCTATTCAATGCCTCTTTCTTTTCTATCTTTATTGGTGATATTGTGATATTGCAACAAACATAATAAAGCCCCTGTTCTCATGGAGTTTGCTCCATGAGAGCAAACTCTACTCTACTGGGAAGGAAGAGATAATAAACATGCAAATAGTTAAATGAAATGACTTCAAAATAGTGATACATGGGAAATAAAATGCATACTGAATTAGAGAGTAACTGAGGTTAGGGATAGGGAATGAAATACCTTTGAATACAGAAATCAAGGAAGTCCTTTCTATGGAGGTGACATCTGATTAAGATTGAATAAAGAGAAGGCACCTGTCTTGGAATGACTTGCGGGAAAGAACATACTACACAGTGGGAGTTTATACTAAAAAAGTAGTAAACTGACTTCTCCACATGAAATTTTATTTTCCAGATTAAGTTCTGCAAACTCAGCATCATTTTTCTCATAATAAAACATGTACAAACTTTCCTTCAACAATAGCATCTAGCAAAAGACCTGGTATAGAGAAGAGATCTAACAAAGAAGCAATGATTGTATATAGACTTTGTGAAACATACCTTGTTCTATCAAGTTCTAAATCATCAGTCATGACCTAAGAAACAAGTCATTACCTAAGAAACAAGTCATTACCTAAGAAACAAGCAGAAGCTTCTAGAAATCACAGAAAGTAGCTACTGGCAACAAAATAGGAGGTTTATTGCTAAAATCACTGAGATAATCTTTCTCTTTTTATTTAACTTTGACCTTGCCAACTTGGTGACTTACCATGTCCAGTGTACTCAAAAGAATCGGCTTCATCAGGGGTATCAAGCTCATCCACATTGATATCAATTTCATCTGGACTGTCCAAGTTGTCATCAGAGAGAACAGACCCTTCACTTTGGTCCAGAGAAAGATTGATATTTGGGGCTGTGAGCTTGACTCTCCGAGGATGAGTGCCATCAAGATCTAGAGAATTAGGAGGTTCTAGAAAAGAAAAAGAACAATAACATCAAATACTAGACTAAAAATATGATTAGTGAGAATAAGTGTGGATTGTGGATCCTAGTGAATGACTTTTTAAGGTTCTTTTACCAAAAGCAGTCCTGTTAAAAATCCATGTGTGGGATTTGTTCCCCACTCTTGGCCAGTAGACCTTGATACTGGATCTTTCCTCACCATATAGAAATAGAAGGTTGGGTTCACTGTGGAATGGGGAGAAAACTAAAATTGCCCTGTTCAGGTTTGAATGTAAAATGGATATAACATTGAATTTGGTGTTTATGGTATAAATTACAAAAAAAAGTGAAACTTACAAGTCTCTTATAATAGTTCATGTAGGTTTACCAGTATAAAATGAAGGAGAGAAACCCTATCTGATATATGCTCAATACTCCCAGTTCCTGATGACTGTATATGCTGTGGTGACCTCTCCTTGACTGGGACTTTTTTTTTCCTCAAAAAATAAAATATAACCTCTCAGGTTACATGGCTTTAATCCACTTAAGCTGTCACTATCTCTATGTCAATATTGCTTGATACCGGTATCTAAGCCATAAGTGACAGTCTTTTCATGTTAAGACTCACAAAGTTGCTCCCAACTCTTTATTGTATTATGTCTCTTACTATTCATGTGCCTTTCACTAAGCAGAAACAAAGCTAGGAATCATTTTTGATCAAACTGACCCAATTAAACAATGCTTGAAGGCCTAAAACCAGAAATTTCAGGATTCCCTGTGACAAGGTCATCTTGTATACACCATAATTCTGGAATTCTCATTCTGGTCTTTTTCTAAGAAAGACATTGTTTATCATTAGGAATTTTTTTCTGTATAGTAAATGACCCCGAAATTATGTTCTCTGTAATAATTTTGTGTAATAAATGAAAAAGTTTCCATTGACCACTAAGTCTGAAAACTACTAGGTTCCTATAGCATAGGAATTCTCAGAGCAATGCTGTCCAAAAGTAATTTTCTGCAATGTTAAAAATGTCCCAATATGATTATTGAATACTTGAAATGAAGCTAATACAACTGAAAAACTGAACTTTTCAAATTTATTTATTTTATTTTTGAGACTAGGTCTCACTATTTTTGCCCGTGGAGCTCTCATTGCCTGGGGTACCACAGACTCAAGTAATCCCCAGCCTCAGCTTCCCAGGTAGCTGGGATTACAGGCATGCGCCACCACGTCCAGCTATTTTTGGGGACTAGGTCTCACTACGGGCTCCAGGCAGGACTCAAACCACAATCCCTAGCCCCGGCCGCTTCATAGGCTGAAGCTTACAGGCACGAGCCACCGTGCCTGGCCTCAAATTTATTTTAAATTTTAAATACCTCAACTAGCCATAGGTGGCTTACTGGTATTTAGCAAAATCACAACCACAGAATCCTAATTTTTAAAAAAATGCATAGTGAACTTGAAAAATATGTCAGATATACTGTTGTTATGACAATTACTTGCTCACACAACTTTTAATCATATGTTTTGATGTATTTTGAAAAATGTACTTTAAATATTAGAATACTTGAACTACTAGAAGTAAAATTTTACTCTCTTCTTCCTACGCCACTCTAGGTGATAGAGTTCATGGTCTTGGTACAATTCTGAAGCTGGTACAGTGCAAAGAAGTAACCCCAGTACAAAATGGGAGTCATGTGGATTGCAACTGAAAATTATTGTAAGTTTCTCTGTGTGCATGCCTTGGATTGTAAGGGTTTTTGTTTGTTGTTTGTTTGTTTTGAGGGTTTTTTTGAGAATAGGTCTTGCTATTTTTGCCCATGAGACCGCAGGCTCACGTTGCCCGGGGTACCACGAACTCAAGAGATCCCAGCCTCAGCGTCCCAGGTAGCTCTGATTACAGGTGCACGCCACCACGCCCGGTTATTTTTTGGGACTAGGTCTCGCTGTGTTGCCCCGAGCGGGACTCGAGCCGCGATCCCTAGCCCCAGCCGCTTCATAGGCTGAAGCTTATAGGCATGAGCCACTATGCCAGGCTAGGATTATGAGTTTTTGAAGTTATTTTTAATAGGATACAGCGCATTCCTGATATCATAGTTTAGTTTTAGGTGTTCTCACAGTTAATGATAAACTTGGTGAACTCAGACATTTGTCAGAATGTGGTGCAATGATATACATTAGCCAATTATCACAGAAACTGAAACTTTAGCAGATATGGACCTCACTAGTAAGTATCAATGTTCAAATAAACCCTGAAATTAACCAAATTGAACCTTAACACCTTCCTCATACTTTTTTTTTTCCTCTCTTCACCTTTATCAGTGAAATCCAAGTTGCATGAGTAGGAAATGGTTCTCTCACTGAATAATGAATGTTTGGATGTACAATAGTGCTGAAGGGAATGGACAAGTATTCCCCTTACCAGGCCTCATGTCTGTACCGTTGGGACTCAGCATTCCCTCCTCAAAGGGGATGTCCATTCCTACATCCTCTGACAGTAGTCTGAAAACAGAAAAGCAAAGAGTATAAAAATACTGTGTGAGTTTTAAGTTTTTTTGAAAAGAAAACCAAGACACTTATGATTTTCCACTTACTTACAATAAACTAAGTAGGTATACTGAATCCATTGTAAGTGACCCTACGTAGCATAAAGACTTTTTACATTCACTGTGAAAGGAAACCACAGACACCAATTTCCTCTGTGCGTACAAGTCACTTCTAGCTCATATAAAACAAACAAAACAGAAAAAGGAAAAACAAATTATAAAATATACTTAAGAAGCGTTCAACAAAGGAGGCAATACATCTGCTGTGGAGACCTGAGTTTATCTCTCCACTTTCATAAAAATTTGAGTATATTAAACCGCTGTGGACAGAGGAACACATACTCTGTACATCTTACTTTATTTGTTTGTAGAACTTATTGATTTGCTGAGATATTAGTGGTAAATGTGAAGTGGCTAACATTCCTGAGAAGGTAGCAATTATTCTTTTTTCCCTTCATTTTTTGAATAGTTAAAAACTCATTGTAAATATATGTTGGTAATGGTGGTTCTGTTCATGTATCACCATCTCTTCTCCCTAATCAGCACCCTGCCCAGGACTGTTTAGCTTAATCCACATGTAAGACAAGTGCTGGGAATATGAAAAAAAAAACAGACAAAATTGTGATGAATCTATATACTCTTACAGGAAGAGTATATAGGAAGCTGACCACCATTCACAATGTACTCCCTTGATTTATTTTTCACTTCCCATCTCTTGTTGGATTGACTCCCATTTATCATGATAATGCATTTTTCTTTTTCATGATTTCCAACTAATTTTATTCACCTAGGGTGAATCCTTGTGATATAGTCACTAATCTAAATTTAAACATGTTAATTCTTTGTGTTAAAATTCTAAATTTACTTTCTACTTTCATTTCTTCTTGAGACTTTTCTCCCCCTCAATCTGGGTCTCCCAGATATTCGGAGCTTCCTTGCCTAGATGATCAATTTCTCCAGGATCCAAGTCAAGCTTCGCCCCTATACCACCTCTATTATCAATAACGCAATGAAATAAAATCTCTACAATTCTAGTGATAACTATACTTGCTTTGCTTATTCAATATATATTAACTGAGTATCTATTATATGCTAAAGACAGAAGAACAAAAGAGCCAGCTTCATTCTTATGGGGGAAAGGAGAAAACAGGGCTAAAATAATGACAACTATCATTGATAACTCAGTGCTGCTTTACTGGAGGTAATTAAGCACCTATGCTCTTACTCATTAACCCCACAGACCTTGGCAAAAAACATGGTTTCAGGGAATTTCTTCCTCTGTATGCTTGCTGTGGTTTCTACCTTGCATATTCTCTAAGACAAATCCTGTATTCTTGCAGATAGTGAGTCAGAACAGAGGAAAGAAAATCTGTTCCAGGGACACACTGGGTGTCAGCAAACCAAACTGACAGCAGAGGAAGGTGTGGCCAGCAAATGAAAGGAATGCATTAGGCCCCAGTTTTGAAAGTGCTGGGCCTCACATAGATGGCTAAGTTTCCCATACTGCTGCAATTTTTCATATTTCTTTACAAGGATCCCTTGTCATCTGAAGTAATCTGTGTGTGCTTGACATCAACCTGATAGTACCTATAAAACTGTAAAATGCTGCTAAGAGCAGCTGGATTCAAATCTTATTCCTGTCATTTAACTTGTCATATTGCAAGTTATTTAGTTTTTGGGTTTTTTTTTTTTTTTTTTTTTTTTTTTTTTTGCTAATAAGAGAGATACCGAGCAATACTTGGGAGGAAGCACTGAAAGAAAAGAATGTTATCTTTCTTATTATAGTTCACTTTCCCTCAATTATCATTCCTTTCACTATTAGTTTTGAAGCTTCAAGAGGACAGGAAGCATGTCTAGCTTGCTTATTATGCCTCTAGTCCCTGTTAGAAGTAAGTATCTGATGAAAATGTGTTAAATTGATTTATTGAACTTGAAATACCCTAAATAAAAGTAAACATTATCTTCTTTAGTCCTCTATGGAGTACTTAGGGACTTTCTCTATAAAGTACCTATGAGTCAACCTAAAAAATAAAAATAATTAAGACATCATATCTGACAGTGCATGCATACAAGGTTAGTCCAAGATAAATATGAAGTCTTTAAAAATAAATAGTATTAGTCTTAAGTTCTGTTAATGCTCATAAGTTATAGACAACATCATGGGATATTTATTGGTATAAAAGATGATCATGCTAGATTGTAGCTCCATTGTTAGTACTGACAAGTTGATAACACCTGAGAAAATTACCTGATGATTTTGTTACTTTAAATGGAGTGATAAATACCTAACCACAGTAACTGTGGAGAAAAAATATAACATAAATGAAAGTATTCTATAAACTGTAAGGTATTGACAAAGAGTAAGGCATTATATTCCTTCATTTTAGACATACAGTATAATCAGCTATTTAGCAGAAGTATGTTTCATGGTTGGGCAAAACATAACTAGTTACTACAATCTGGGTCTTAGACCTAGCAAGGGAAAATTCAGTTACCACACATATTTCTGTAGTGCCATAAGTGCCCCCCCCCCCAAACCATTGGGGAATCAGCCTCTGTCTTTCACTACTCCTTTTCAACACAGCAGAACCCTGGAAAGAAGCCGCTGGAAAGCCAATGTTGGCAAGCCCTAGGGGAGAAAAAAGGGGGTGGGTGAAATGAGGTATGTAGAGGAGAGGAACTCTCCTTAACCCAAGGAAAATACTATTACAGATCAGGGAGGATTTTAGGAAATCTTAGCAACAAAGGAGGAAAACCAAATCAAAATGGTCTAGAAGCACACCTTGGAGAATTCTTAGTTACAGTCATTATAAATTCTTCAAACACAAGAAGAAATTAAAGAAACCATCCCATTTATCATTGCACTGAAAAAAATTAAATACCTGGGAATAAACCTTAAAAATCATGTGAAAGAACTATACAAAGAAAACTTTAAAACACTGCTAAAAGAGATGACATAAGGAAATGGAAAGACATTCTCTGCTCATGGATTGGAAGAAATTAAAATCATCAAAATGGCCATCCAACCAAAAGCAGTCTACAGATTCAGTGCAATCCCTATAAAAACCCCAATGACAGTTTTTAAAGAGAAAACAAAAATTGCTGAAATTCATAGGAAATAACAAAAGACTTCGAATATCAAAAAGCCTCCTGACCAAAAAAAGAGAGACAGACTTCAAATTATTACAAAATTAACAAAGCATTACATGATGGCTTTGTACTGGTACTGGTACAAAAACTAACCATCAGACCAATATATCAGAATTGAGTGTCCTAAAATAAAACCACACATGTATAGTCAACTAATCTTTGACAAAAGGAGTGAAAAACTTACATTGGAACAAGGACAGCCTCTTCAATAAGGTGCTGGGAAAACTGGACCAAGACATACAAAAAGAAAAAAAAAAATGAACCAAGACACTCCCTCATACCATATACAATAACCAACTCAAAACTGATAAAAAGACTTGGATGTCAGACCTGAAACAATGAAATACATAGAGGAAAACCTGGGCAAAACTCTCCACGAATCACACTTCAAAAATCCATTTCTGGACACATGTACAGCTGGCAAAACAATGAAGGAAAACAAGTAGTTGCAACTACATTAAGCTAAAAAGCTTCTGCATAGCAAAAGAGACAATATGCAAAACAAAAAGAAACCCAACCGAATGGGAGAAAAATTTTGCCTTCCACAAAAGTGATAAGGGTTTGATAACAAAGATCCACAAGGAACTCACACAACTTAGCAAAAACAAAACAAGAAGCCCAGTCAAAAAATGGGGAGAACTAAAAAGATACTTCTTCAAAGAGGAATTACAAATGGCCAACAGGCACATGAAAAAATGCTCAATGTCACTAGCAATCAGAGAGATGCAAATCAAAACCACAATGAGATACCACCTTACATCAGTATGTGTGGAATGTGGAAGCAGGTAGAGAGATGAAGCTTCAGATAAGGGGAAAACCTCTTATCTCTCTAGCCCCCTCTGGCACACTAGAGGGTGGGCAGTAGCGCTTCTCTCACCTGTAAAGTCAGCTTCCTAACCTATTTGGAATGTTCCAAGAGACTATGACCTATTAGTGTTAACTAGTGATAATCTACCCGAAGGTAAATTCTCCTGTTATCCCGCATCCCCACATCCTCCCTGCTGCATGTCACATACAGCATTATGTATGTATTCCTCATTACATCATTGTAACATTTCTTTGCTAGGGTATATAAGTGGTTTCTCAGTTTCATTAAAGTTGGACCTGTACATGCTTCCCAGGATCCCCGTTCTATGGGCTGGCCTCACAGATCACTATCCATCTCTTCCACCTCAATTTCTTCTTCATTCCACACACGTGACTCCTAACAATTAGGAATGGCCCACATCAAAAACAAACAAACAAAAAAAAAAAAATGGACAACAACAAGTACTGGCATGGATATGGAGAGAAAGGAACACTCTTACACTGCTGGTGAGAATGTAAACTGGTCCAACCACTATGAAAGCAGTGTGGAGGACCCTCAAACTAATGAAAATGGAACTACCATTTGACCCAGCAATTGCTCTTCTGGGAATCTACCCAAAGGAGATCTCAATACTTATATAAAGGAACATCTGTACTTGGATGTTTATTGCAGCACTATTTATAATTACAAGGACATAGAACAACCCAAATATCCCAAGAGAGACGGATGGATGAAAAATATGTGGTATATATACACAATGGACTAATACTAATCAATTAAAAATGACAAATTTGATGAATTTGAGATAACATGGATGGACCTAGAAGAAATATTAGCAAAAACAAGTCAGAAAGAAAAAGACAGAAACCAAATGGTTTCACTAATATATGGGACATAGGAAAAACAAACAAAAAGCCAAAAGGAAAAGTCAAAACAAGGTGACAATCAAACTAAACTACACAATTGGGGTTTGGCGGATGGGTGGGAGTGGTCAGGAGGGGAAAGGGTGGTTGAATCCCAGGGTATACAAATGTGATATATACATGTATATATACATACACACACACACACACATATATACATATATATATATTAAAGACCAGGCATGGTGGCACGTGCCTGTAAGTGGCTGTCTAGGAAGCCGCGGGATCACGGTTAGAATCCCGCTGGGGGCACATAGCGAGACCTAGTCCCCAAAAATAGCTGGGCATGGTGGCACTGTAATCCCAGCTACCTGGGAAACTGAGGCTGGGGGTTGCACAAGTCTGTGAAACCCTGGGCAACGTGAGCCTGCAGTTCCATAGGCAAAAATAGCAAGACCTAGTCTCAAAAAAAAAAATCTTAAAAAATAAATAAATAAAATAAATTCTTCAAACATCCATCCATTCAGTTCATAAATATGTAAAAATAAAGCAGTCACACAGATAGTAGGCAATTGAATAGGATGGAGTTTTATATCCAGTAGTAGAAATCTCAGGATCGATGGGGTAGCAAACAATCTTTCATGAAGGTAAATGTTTTATCTGAACCACCTGTAGAAAAGATTTTACTTGTAATAGGTTTTGTGTCAAAGGAGCTGCCAAGGAGACTGAGGTTGTAAACATAAATCTGACTCTCGAGTGGCAAGCCTCCCAACAGATGATCAGCTCCACGTTTCCATCTAGAGGATGGATCCAGAACTGCTTATTTGCTGATTGGTTTATAATCATCTTATTTCCTAATTTGGGTAACCCATTTCCACATTATCAGCTCAGATATTCATGTTGACTGGTACATATCTTTCTGTCTGAATTGCTGAAACAAGAAAGAACTTTTTTTTTGAGAATTTTTTTAAAAGAAACCAAAATGCAGAAGCTCATCAAATCCTTTCAAGTATATAAATGTTGGTATTAATATCATGTTAACAAAATAATATCTATCACAATAAAAACTATTATGGGTTTCATGTTTGTCGATTAACACAATATTTTTCTTTAAATTGGCTTTAGTTGAGTCTGTATGAAAACTTATAATCATATAAAATAGTTACAATAAGTTAAAGTAAAACAATGCTGTTAAATTCAAAGTATAGCTCCCTTGCCTTTTATCCTAAGACTCTTTTTCTTTTCTGAAATAAAGAGATTAGAAAGTGATTAGCAGGGTATTATAACTACAAAGAAATGGTGTCTAAGTAGAAATATACTGAAAGCAATTAATTAATTTACAGAGAAACCAAGGGAAAGGCAGAGTTATACAAGAAAGCTCATTAACAGGTAGCCCGCAGAATTTCTGATTTGGACTTAGTCCCACAGGTGAAGTGCTATCCAGATTTTGGGGGAAAAGTATAAACCTGAACTTCTAAATAAGGTCCTAAACTTGGAAGAATTGCCCCTTAATGAAAGGAGGATGAGAATACTCTACTCTGGCCTTATTAATCACAGCTTGCCTGGAATCTTGGGTGGAAAATAAAAGGTGACATGTGAGACTAAAAACCCTAACAAATGTGCCTCACATCTTAATTTAAACCATCTGAATGATAGAAAAACCAGGTCATGGAATTAAAATTTGTCTAAGACCACTGAAGACCTAGGAACCATCCAAAGAATCAGATGTGAAATCACTTGGTGGTGCCACTTTTACTGTGTAGGATTCACTGGAAATCCAATTATTGGGAAGAAAAAGATGAAAGAGTAAGATGAGCTCACACCAAAATAAAACCCTCAAAACTACAAGCTACTCCAGAGTAAAAAGACTGTGAGGGATTGTTCCCAGACTCAATAAATAGAAGAATTAGCAATGAAAGTGCCTTGAAGATGTGAAAGAGGTTGGTAACAATTTTACAAGGAGAAATTTTATCACATAAAGCTACTGAAGTTTGGGTTGTTTGTCAGAACAGAAAATCTCTTATCCTGAATAACCATGCTACTTAAAAAAGGAACATCTGAAAATAATAATGCATAAATGTTCATAGTAAAGTGATATAGATGGATGAGAAAAAAAATTAACCACAAAAAAACAAATTTAGCAATATTAATATAAAACCAGATTTTAGGCAGAAAAATATTATTAAGACTTAGGAAAGTTATTTAAGAAAAAACATTTCTTCAGCAAGTGTTTAAGCAACACCAATATTAACAGCACAGTCAAAAAATAAAACTGATTAAAATTATGTTAATTTCATGGGGGAAATTTAAATATACTCAGAAATTTATAAATCAATATAAAAAACTGCATAAGAGTATGGAAGATCTGAGCAATGTAACACTATAGCTTGATCTTATGGACAGATCTGCAGGCAATAAAAGGATAACTTTTTCAAAACTCATATTACTGACTTATAAAACATTAACATGTCTTATAAAACATTAAAAGTCAGTATCACATGGAGCATATTTCTTTACTTCGGAAACATACATCTAGAAATCAATCACAAAAAAATCCCACTTGGAAGCTGTAAAGAATACTAATAAGTAACTGAAAAATAAAGTCTTAGGTATCAAAAATTATGAAAGCAGCTAAAGAAATTCCTAGAGGAAAATAAATAATCTTGAATTCGGGTATTAGAAAATAAATTGGTCTAAATAGCTAAAGATTCAGCTGAACCCTGGAAGGTAGAACAAAATCTTAGATGATCCAGATTTATATTAAATCTGTGCACCCTGCAAATGACTGTGAATACCACCTCACAGGGAATGGTAACATAAACTGAATTAAGTCTGCAAGTAGAGAATGGATCCCACGTAAGTTAGAAGACTGTTTCTGCTACTTCTATTTCTTGATATAGAAGCTAGCATGCAGTGGCAGGGCAGTGCCATGACTGACTACTGGATGAAGAACCACATGTTTGAAACTGGGCATAGCTAAATGTACCCTTTTGTCTCTAGACCAGGTACAAAGGCAAGTCTATTACTTATTTGACACCCTTCCAGCATTTCTGAATCTGGAAGGGTTGAATTGTTACTGAAGGAAGGATTAGTTTTGCCAGAGATCAGGTTCTTTATAATAGGAAATAAGCAATGAACCAAAACTTGGTGTACACGCATGTTTGAGCACCCACCCACCCACATCCACCCACCCTCACACACAGGATTTCTAGATGGCAATGTTTCCTAACACATACACCCAGTAGCTTGTAGCACTCCTTTTGGAAAATGTGACCACTTCTTAGGCCTGGTCACCAAAAAAATACAACTACACAGAAAGTTAAGATATTAATTATTTTTTAGATAAATAACAAATGGTTATGCTGATACATTTATATAAAGAGAAAGTTCCTTTATGACAGAGTTTCTAAAATTCTTCTGGTTTCCTTCTAGTCAAGTAAGATATACTGAATTGATATGGTTTCTCTAGAAATGCAGATATAAAAAAGGAAAACAAAACCTTTCATGAGGTGCTTCCGTTCTTTCATTAAGTACATTAATTAGTCCCATGAAGCCCAATGGTTGGAGAATTGCCATTTTAGAATTCTTGTCTCACAAAGCAGGTTGCACAACTTGAAGCATGAACACTCGGCACCCTGTGAACTCTAGGTCCCTAATCAAATACCCTACTAGGAGGCTGAGGTTGCACTGGGTTTCACACTCAGTTGAATGAGGCCAATGCCAAGAAAAGGATGGCAGCTCTGGTCCCACAACAAGAAGCTGAGTTTGAGCCATGGAATAAAACTCTTGACAACAATTAGCTACCCAGCTGTGCCTCACTCACTCTGGGAGAAATAATCATTGTGACCCCCAGAAGGAAGTCCACTGCGGCAAATAAGCACAGGGGTGAGAGTGGGGACAATAGATGCCAACAAACTAAAGGAAGACAAGCACTAGCACTCACCCAGATAGATCTTTTCTAGGGGATTTGCAAAGACCTACAGACTACAACCATCTGTTTTCAGAGGAGAGGTTCATAATCCAGTCTCCTTATCCCGTGTCAGGTTCAAAAAAAATCTCAGGTAGCAAAGTCCCTGGGAGTCCAAATGACTCTTGAAGACTCTCAAACTGTCCCCTGAATTATAGCATACGTAGAATATTCTTCGCAGTAAAATCTTACGAACATAAGTTTGAGTAACAATAGAAGTCTAAACACATTTAAATCATTTGACTTTCATAAAGTAGTGATTAAGCCCTTGGCTGCGAGGTGCTGGGAGAATCCTATCTCTTCTTGCAGAGAACATGCCCTACTCTTTTCATATGTTTTATAAAACCTTAACTAATACCACACTTTGTTGTTAGGAAGATTGGATTAAATGACATAATTTCAGTTGAGAAGGGACATGTTCTTGTTTATGAAGAAAACTGGCAGTTCACAACTTGCATTATTCATACACACCTCCGATTCAATACACAAAAAACTGAATCCAAAAAATATTCCTTTTCACAGATCCATCCATAGCCTTCTACATTCCCGGTGGTGATGGTCATTCAAAAATGCCCACAAATTCTTTAACACTCCTTTGAAATGGTGACATCTGACTTCTCTCCTTGTTAAATGTGAACTTGCTTTTAAAAAACAGTATAGGCCGGGCATGGTGGCTCGTGCCTGTAAGCTTCAGCCTATGAAGCGGCCGGGGCTAGGGATCGCAGTTCGAGTCCCGCCTGGGACCCGTAGCAAGACCTACTTCCAAAAAAATAGCTGGGCGTGGTGGCACACGCCTGTAATCCCAGCTACCTCGGAAGCTGAGGCTGGGGATTGCTTGAGTCTGTGGTACCCTGGGCAATGAGTGCCTGCGGGTCCATGGGCAAAAATAGCAAGACCTAGTCTCAAAAAAACAAAACAAAACAACAGTATAAGCTAAAGTGAGGGTAGAGTAAGAATAGGTCATTAAAAATTATTGTGGCTTTCTTCGCTCTCTCTGGGTTACACACTCTGGCAAAAAATTGACTCCCAACTTGTTAAAACACTTAAGCAGTGAGATACTTGTGGAAAAGAACCTGGGGTCCCTGCGAAACATTCAGGAAGGAAGTGACCTTCCTGCCAACAGCCTTGTGAATGAGTCATTTTGAAAGCTGACCCTCCAGTTCCCATCAAGCCTTTAAAAGACTGTAGACCTGGCTATTGTCTTGACTGCAACTTAAGTGACTCTGAGCCAGAACCAACTAGCAAATATGCTCCTGAGTTCCCAAAATACAGAAATTGAGACTGTAAATATTTGGTGTTTCAAGATACTAAGCTTTGAGATCATTTAGTACACAGCAATCGCTCTATAACACATCTCCCCATCTTACCACCCCCTTTGAATGTTCTATTTATCACCTAAGTGCCTAAACCCCAAAAGTCCCATTCATTCATTTCTTCCCTTCTCTTTTCACCATTTTGTTCTAATTCAACTGGCCAGACAGTACTGTAGTTTACCTCATCCTCTCTTCCCCATCACCACTGCTAATTCATTAGCTCATATTTTCCTTCCAGACACCTCTTGACCTTTCTGTTTTTAATCTTACTCCCTATACCTCCAATGAATAACTAGAAAGCCTCAATCTTGACTTTTAGGTCTCCTTCATGTTCATACCCTTTTTGTGTTCCCCACTGTCATAATGAAAGGGTCCTGGCATCAAAGCATAGCTCAAGAGGCTGCACTGATCTGGCCCCCATCCCAGATGCCAGATTCATCTTTCATTACTCACTCCCCACTTAGCCTTGCTAATCTTGCTTGTCTCCACAACTCAGTTTAGATGAACTCCAGATGGCCAGGGACTGGCATCCTGGAGTAGGATCCTCCAGACCTACCCATACCTACTTCACTGTTCCAGCACCACCTGGAAACTTTATCTAGGTGAAGATCAGGTTGCAGGTCATATGTCCAGGGAAGTGTGGTCACAGATGTCTCTCCCTTACAGGGAAATGGGCTGCAGTATCCTAATGTTACTTTCTTCCCCTTAGTTTTCAAGAGCATGGACAATCTGAAACCAGAAGGATGAGCAATAGGAGCTTATGTAGATACTCTTCCAATTGCAGCTCCGTCAGTTATACTTGGTGATCTGCAGGTCATGGGAGAAGACTTAAGGCTTTGACGTCCTTGGAACTGAGGTCAGAAAAATGTTGCTGTGAAAGACCAGGTACCAACTATGTTAGGCTTTGTAGGCATAAGGTCCTTGCAATCTCTCAACACTGTTTATGTAGCACAAGAGCAGTCACAAATAATATGCAAATTAGTGGGTATGATTATTATTTATTATGATAAACCTTTAGATACAAAAATAGGTGGTAGATAGAAGGGGCCGTAGTTTGCTGAGCCCCTACTCTAGAGTAAAACAACTTGAATAAAATTCCTTTTCCAAAAGTTGAATATGCACATGCACATTTTAATTGCAAAGCTTTAATATTTTATGCAAGTAGTACCCCCCAAATGTGGTTTTGTTAGCATAAATAGCAGAAGTTGAGGTACAATTTTAGGATGGATTTATCAAACTTGTAAACTCAAATAACTGATCAGTCATTCTAATTATAAGAATATATGATGCAGAATATTCAGAGATAGATACCAATATATGTAAACAGCTGTTTATCATAAAAATGAACCCCCACTTTTTAGAGCATACTATGAATTTTGATGGTGACACGAAATGAAATAGTTAAAATTTCCTCTAGTCACTGATCTCCCAGCTCTGCCACTCGAACCTCCTTCCCCCTCTGTGTCATTCTAGACTTCAAACTACTAAAATTCAATTCCATTAACATCTCCAATAACTCATCTTCAAGAGTTCACTCCTTTCCTCTCCTACCTGGAGCTGCCATGTTTATGCCTCAGAGAACCTGGGCTGAGAAAGCTTCTTTTTCATCTCCTCCACTTACTCTAGCATTTTAGATTCAGAGAAGGTTCTGCAAGGGAGGGGTGGCATCTGGGGAGGGAATGGAAAGTTCCTTTACTCCTCTTCTTAGTCCAGACTTTGGGAGGGGGTTTTGTTCCTGCTAACCCTTCCCTCTGTTCTATCCGCACATGTATTCCTTGAGGGCCCATGGGTCCCCCTTCTCTAACATCAGAGGTCAGGCTTGATTTCACATCTTATCCCTGGTTGAGTGTGAGTCTGCAAAACTTACCACAGTAGATCTACAAACTGGGTAGTTTAAACAACAGGAATTTATTTTGTCAAAATTTTGGAAGCTAGCAGTCCAAGGTCATGTTGTTTCTCTAAGGCCTATCTCAACTTACACGTTTTTTTCCCTGCTTCATCACATGGTGTGATGTGGCTATCTGAATCTCCTTCTCTTTGAAGGACATCATATCAGATTAGGGTTTCAATCCTAATAATCTCATTTCAATTTAATTACCTATTTAAAGACACCTATCTCCAAATATTAGGGGTGGTTTGAATTTAAATATATAATAAATTGGGGGCCAGGCAAAATTCAACCTATAATAGCTGGGATTCTATAAAATGATTCAAGTCCACTGCTGCCTGTGGGGTCACTGTCTCCCCATGGTAGTGACAGCGTAGGTGATCCTACTGCCACCTTCCCTCCAGCATCTGTTCAGGAGCAATCAGGGCAGACCCACAAGGCCTAAGAGACCTGACTGGGAGCAAGTGGCAGTCTCCTTGTGGGAGGCCTTCCCTCCTGGTGACTCTTGAAACAACCCTGATTGGCTCTGGAGTGGCAAAAAGAGGCTCCTGCCAGTTGCCCCTAACCAGCCAATATCTCTGATCATCTTCCCAGATTCTGCTCATATCAGCTGTGGTCACTGCTGAGTTTGGCAACAAGACTCATCTTTTCAGCAGCCTTGAGGGAAGCATCTCACCATCTCTTGTTTGGGATTCAGAGTTCAGTACTTTGCACCATTTTGCCCTTAGCCTCAGACTTCAGCTGTCCACTTAGTGACTAAGGAAAATTTCCATTCAAAGCATCTTTTTACAAAAAATAAGGTGTCATCTAAGTGCCCATATAGGGGAGTGATTAAATACAACACGAAATTGATTATGGTGTATCAATGCCAAAAAAAAATCTAAATGTATTGACATGGAGTGGCATCTAAGATATAGTTAGTAGAGCAAATAACAAAGAAGTATTTAGGATATTATTTGTATTAATGGTATACACACACACACACACACACATATATATATATATATATATTTTAGGCACAGAGGAAATCTAGACAGAACAGAAATACACTGTTAACAGTGGTTACATACAGATAGGGGATAGAGGGGAGAGAGTTATGACAGGGAGAATTTGTCATAACTGTGATATCCTATAGAAAATAAATTTATTCTTTGTTCATTTACTTTTCTAATGTTATATCCCACTACCATGTTAACAGAGCTAACAACAAAAAAGCTAATTAAAAAAAAAAAAAACCTTATGCAGTCAGCAAGTAAAATGTGGATTCAAGGGTTTTATTCCTTTAAGGGAAAAAAAAAGGTCTTTCTATGATTTTTAAACATAAGAACATAAAGAGTGAAAGTTTTGTTCCCCAAACAAAGCATAGGAAGCAGCAGGCATAGCAAAGCACACAGGAGAAGCCCTGTCTTCGATTAGCCTATGATGACAGAAGTGCTGTTCAATATTCGGGCCACATGACTGTTACGTTCATTCGTGACATGTATTTTCTGAAAGTTTGATCTGAGGAAGCAGTAAGGTTATAAAATAGTAAGACAGCCAGTACCTGCATCTCATGGTAGATGTTGATTCATCTTTTGCAGTAGGTTGTTCCGAATTTACTTAATTCTACCCTTGCTTGACAGTCCGTATCTTCACTCTATCTTTTAATATTTAATAGCTACTTTTCCCCCATAGTCTTCTCACTTTGGTTACCTTTGCTGTTTTTTCATTTTGTTTATTTTTCAACTTTGGATTTTGTTTCTTTTCTAGAAAATTTTATTTGGTTCTAAAACTTTCACCATTTATGTTCTTTTTATCCTTAAAGGGAAAAAATCTCAATTTCACACATTATCTTGCTGACTCCATAAGGTTTTATGTTTTTTAAACTAACTTTTTATGCTGTTAGCATCCCTTTAAAGCATCCTTTTCAGTTTGTTTCCCAGATGAAGAACAGGGGCAAGAAACAGAGCTGTTTTCATCTGGATATGGTCTACCAGGCCGGGGTTATCTGGTGTCCTATTCCCCATGAACCCATGGGCATTGAGAGTACTGCCTGCAGCAAGCATCCCATGAGCATTTGTTCAATAAATACACAATGGATGCCCCAGTGGCTGTGCCTTCATTATTCTATTCCATTTTTCTTTTCTCTATTTCCATCAATTGGTCCTTGCTTTTCTGTAGCATAAAGTTCTGTTATTTTATTGCAACCCAGTCTCTGGCTGTAGAGACATATCTCAGGCCCCCAGAGATGCAAGGAAGGAGTCTGTGGTAAAATTTAGGCAGATTTCTGGACTCCACTTCCGGAATCTGCAATGAACCAGGCCTGTGACTAAAGGAGATTCACAAGTTGACACATGAGAACTTGTACCAGGTCAAATAATTTGTGTTCCAAATCATTCTGACTGCAAAAGAGAGACCCAAAGTGTACTTTCAGTTACTTTAGCTAGCATGTCCCAAGCCTGCATCCAGAATAGGGGTCCTCAGATCTCTGAAAAAGGGCTCCATGCTAAGGGAGTTTGGGGCAGTGCCATATGTTATACCACTCCTTTTCGGTCTTTAGAATGTATGTGAATCTGTCATAACTCTGTGATGTCCTATAGAAAATAAATCTACTTGCTTGTGTTTATGTCAATGTAACCAAGGAATTTTTGAACCTTCTATTTACTTTTTATATCTCTCCTTTCTCTACTTCTTTCCTCCTCTATCCTTTGCTCTTTATTTATTTTATTTTTTTTTTTTGCAACATGTTAACACAGAGCAATATCTGGTAAGTTCAGAGATATAAGCCAATGAGATGTGTTGCTCTCTGCATACCTTGGACAATATCTACTAAGATCCTAGCAAATGCCCTGCTTTAGTATTTGGTATATTTTCTTCTTACAGAAAGAATACAGGATACCAGCTGCAGTCTCAGACTCTAGAGTCAAACTACCTGTGCTTGAATCTTGGTTCTGTGTGTGGTTTTTCCAGAATGTGTGGTTTTAGGCAAGATGAAGAAATCCTATAAACCTCAGTTTCCTCCCCTATAAATGAGGAAAGCATACTACCTAGCCAGGGAATTGTCATAAGATTAAGTGAGTTGATTTAAGTGATGATAGAGAATACTGTCTGGTACATCACTGTGGATGCTGCAGAAGAGTTAGGTATTGTTGCTATTCAGTAACTTCACTGAAAATTAGGAATGTGGTTTCCAAAAGTTTTGGATAACAATAGTAGTTTTGGGGGCAGATATAGAAAAACCCATTTTAAACCATTATATAAAATTTCAAGGTACCCCAAGTAGTCAAAACAATCTTGCAAAAGAACAAAGTTGGAGCTCTCATACCAACGGACACAAAACTTATTACAAAGTTTTGGTAATCAAAACAGTGTGATTATCAGCATAAAGACAGAAATATTGAGTGAACAGAATAGAGCTCAGAAAATGAATCCTCAAATATAGGGTCAATTGACTTAACAAGAATACCAAAAGCATTCAGTGAAAAAAGACTGTTTCTTCAACAAATGGGGAGACCTTGATATCCACATGCAAAAGAATGCAGTTGGATACTTACACCATATGCAAAAAATTAACCCAACTGGATTAAATATCTAAAGTAAGATCTATAACTATAAAATTCCTGAAGAAAACATAACAAGAAAATTTCATATTATTAGTTTGGCTAATAATATGATAATATTAGTGAGTTCTGGGACAGAACACATAATACACATAATAATAGTGAGTTCTGGGACAGAACACAAGAAATACAGGTAATGACAGCAAAACCAGCTAAATGGGACTACATTAAAAATGAAGGAATTCAGTACACTTACTCCAGAGCAGCAAAGACATCCCAAATCCACCTTCTTGTCTCTTGTTCTCATTTCCTTCAACTTGCTGGACCTACGTTAGTGACACCTCTTGGAATGGAAAATTACAAATCTATTTGAGGTTTCAATGTTCATTGGGAATGCTGAATTTCTGTAGGTAACTCATTTCTTCTTACTTCCTTCCCCAACCTCATTCTTCAAGAAGTTTCTCCTTAAGTGTTTAGCTTAGTTAAGAAAAGCTAAACTAAAACTTGTTCACAAGGAGACAACCTAACATGATGGGGTCAATCAGATCAAACCCAGTTCTGCCTTTTATCAGTCATGAAACCATCATAAAGTCATTTCAGTCCATCAAGACAGTTTTTTTTTAAGCTGCAAATGAGTGCAATAGGCAGAAAAGTGTGAGATGTCAAAGAAATGATAAGTAAGGTATTTGGCAAAAGTATTACATTATTTATTATTACTTATAATACTTAATATTACTTACATTATATTATTTAATAATACTCTTAGTATTACTAAACCTCCCAGAGCCACTGTGATTTATCTTCCCTTAAGAACTCTTAGGATCAATACTGGAGTATGACCAAAATGTAAGGGGGAGGGGGACAGTCACTAATCATAAAACCATGTGCCAAGAATTCTTGGCATATTTTTTATCATGTTCTTAAGGTAACTACTATGGACTGCATTTTTGTCTTCTTAATTCTTATGTCGACATCCTAACCCTTAGTACCTCAGGATGTGAGTACATGTGGAGAAAAGGTCTTCAAAGAGATAATGAAGCTCACCAATAGATTGTGTTATGATCCCACAGGACACAGACACACACAGAAGACCACAGGAGAAGGTGGCCATCTGCAAGCCCAGGAGAAAGGCTCCAGAAGAAATGGAACCCTCTAATACCTTGATCTCTAACTTCCAGTCTCCAGAATTGTGGAAAAGTAAATTGTGCTGTTTTAACTACCCATTCTGAAATACTTTGCTGTGGTAATTCAAGTAAACAAAGAGAGTACTTGATCTACACCAGCACAACCCATTTCAAGGGGGAATTTTAGCTCTGGCCTGTCAGCCCTTCTGATTAACCCTTCTAAGCTACCACAAATTCAGAGAGGACAGCCCAAGTCGGGCCCTTGAGGCTAAGAGAAAAAAGCTCCATTGCATTGTATAGTCAGATTCTAGGAAAGTAATTTATGAGACTTGATTAATGTTATACTCTCTTGAGGGTTATATTCAGTAATTTTACAGCTATGCCAACTTCACAGGGCAGTCTGATTCATGTAGGTTTCTTACACTGGCATATCTTCATTATACAAATGGAGAGAGCGATTTTAAGAAAAATGTACTTATGGTTCTAAATAATTGTTCACAAAATTAGAGCATTACATGGTAATCCAAGTAATCTATCTGATATTGCACTTACCTTTTCTAACTACCAATCTCCTATTGGTAAATGAAAGCTCTGGAAAATAAAATTAATCACCCAATAACAGTCACCTGCATATCAAGCTAGTATGACATAAGCCTTGAATTTATGAACTTGCAGGTGCATAAAAATTTTGGTGAGAAGTTTATCATGGGAAATTCAGGCTCAGGCCTTACGTCAAATGCATGGCCTTTGATCATCTCTGAACTGATTTTAATGAATAAAGAAAACTTTGTGCCAGCCTGGTCATCTTACACCAACCCAAGTTCACTTGACTTCAATTATGGATGTTACTTTCCATCCATCAATGACCCTCCTCTCCTCTCTATTTTACTTGCTCTCCAAACCTACCTCTTATACAGCTGCTCTCTTGAGATCACACTATGTTGGTTTCACTCCTGTTTTATTTTAGGACGAGCTATTTCTAGAGTTCCCACTTACATCAACCTTTCTTGGGTGTTTCTGGAAGTTGGACATAGAAAAATATGATTCCTAAGTGGTACAATTTTTATTGTTCTTGTGGTTCCCCTGCTTCATGGGCAACAGTGGTTTGGTGAATGGGGCTTTCCCATGGGGGTGGGACAACATTAAATGTCAATATTCTGGGTGCTATTCGATATTTGAAAGATCTTGAATACTTTTCTCCTGAGATTTTCAAGCATTATAGCTTCTATGTCTGATGTTCTGGAATTACCTTCCTGCTTTCCAGTCTCTTATTATGCTTCAAGTAGACCATCGTGCCCTATCTTCACTGTACCATGATTCATCTATCACCAATCATGACATGTAGTTCAAAAAACAATGATTTTCCACTGCCAATATGTTTAATACAAATCTCTGCTTCATCCTCAGGGTTCTCCACCATTTAGACCAACTCTAAGTATCTTCAGATAAAGTCAGATAAAGATATCTGCTCATTCGGATAAAGTCAGGTTTGTTTCCTAGTTTCCCAAGTTTTTTTTGTAGTTTCCTGCCTCTACACTCTGGTTTCTAGTCCCCTCAGCTGAAATGCTCCTTTCCCTAACATGCAAATCTATGCATCCATGTATCCAGAAATCATTGTCCCACAACAAGGAAGAAGGAAGAAGGAACAAGGCTGTCCCAGCTGTTTAGGGCACAGAATCCCCAGGTTATATACCTTTCAGGAACGGACTTCATTCTGTCTTTTGTAAGTCATTTGTTTAATCTTCTCCTTTCCACTAGAGTGAGGCAAGAAATTGTGCTTTAATTACCTTTGTTTCACATGCTGCCCTTAGGGATACCACCTTGCTCACAGTAAACACACAAATTCTGATAGAGATGTTTAGTTTTGTTTTCTCTGAATTTCTAAGGATTTAAAGGAATTAGAAAATGACAGTTTATTCTTAAAATAAGAGTGGCAATATTTTATTTTTTAGCGTTCTGAGAAATTTAAATACATTTACATGATTTTGCTGAGTGGTTCTCTAAGGCACTGGGTGAAAGGAAATGGCACAACATCAAGGGTTAGGCCACTTGAGTACTGATCCCAGTCCAGTCACTTGTGTTCCTCAGCCAATCACACCCTCTAACTGGTACTCATTTTCTTAAGCTAAAGAAGTGAATCAAAATGATTTCTAGGATTTATTTCTGTTCATGTTACCATAAGAACTGGAACTAAGAATGCAACAATAAAGAGAAGCAGGCATCTATCAAAATAGCAGACAAATGATGTGACAGAGCCTACAAATAATAATAGTTGCAGACATGGGCCGTGTGGGACACCAACCTAACAGTACCCCTGAATTCCTGCCATTATTAACCTGGAAGGATCTGCATCCAAAGGGTCTGTGTTAATTCTGATGCAGACAGGATATCAGGGGCAGAAATCTTTCCTTTCCAACTTCCCCACTTCCCCTTCTTATCATATCTCTTCTTCCCAACTCTCCCATTGACTGAAATGGAAAGGAATTAAGCACTCCCATTAACTGAAATTGAAAGGAATTCCAAATTCAAATTCTACCTGCAAGAACTTGGTTCAAGCAAAGATCTTGGTATAGCAAAAGGCAGTAGTAGTTCCAGCTAATTAAGGAGAACCGTCTAGGTTTGTATTTGCTTTACCATTGTAACCAATAAAGAATATGTGAATATTGTACAAATCCCACAATTTATTCTCCAGCAAACTAGAAAGCACAGAGCCTCAAGATTAAGGAAATATGTGTCATTTAATAAGAGATAAGTTCTTTTCCAAGTGCAAAGTCATTCACGAGTGAAAAAGTAAATGGAGTGGAAACAGAAATTCACTGTGTTGCACCAAAGAGAGCCCTAACCATTGGGAAACGTTCATTTGACTTCTCATTAAAAGGAAGGAGAACTGGCTCTTTATAGTGGAGTACCTATGAGGCTTTTGACCTTATTTAGGACTGGAAGGGTAAGTTTGCATTACAAAGCTGAATCTTCTGGGGCTGTCAAGTGACTACTGACTGCCAGTGACAACAGTGTCATCTTGCCTCTGTTTTTGAGTTGCAGAGCAACTTCCTAGCAATTTTAAAGTGCTAGAGCTTTCACCACCCAGAATGTGTTTCATTTACTAATAGACTCATTTCCATAAAAGCAGTTTTTTTTCCTCCAGGATAAGAAATGTCTCTTATCAATTATGAGATATTTCATGGGCTATTTTTTTTTTATCACCAGGATTATTTTTAACCTCAGAATTCCAGATTTTACGCTGAATTTTAAGAAAACTGTCATTAAACGAACATTGTGAAATAGACTCATTCCGGGACAGTTCCCATTTTTCTTTATAGGAGGGGCTTGGAGAGGCATCTTGTTGGACATGAGCCTAGAATCTGTGCTTACTTAGCAGTTTACATAAAATCCACACCAAGCCAAGAGTTCCTATGGAAAAAGGGAGGCAGTGTCTAGAGGTTATGTCTCCCTTCCCTGAATATGCCACGACCAATTCTCTGATTTCAGACAGTCGTATTATAAATCACCGCTACGAGGTGGGAGTTCAGTTTTGCTTTTTAGTTTTCATAAAGCACACTATATATCTCTTGTTTTGAAACTGGGCGACCATGAAGGCCTTTTTACCTTCACTTTAACACATAAAGGCCTGCTTCCCTCTCCGAAGCAGGCTACATACTGTTTACATTAACAATTGCCTTTAACTTTAAGTGGATACACCTATGCTTGCTTCTCTCCCTAGGAAGCAGGCTACAAGCAGGCTATTTACCTCTAACCTTTACCTTAAGCTTGAACACCTCTACCTACTTTTCTCTAGAAAGCAGGCTGCAAACTATCATTAGCATTTGCCTTTATCTTTAAATATCCACACCTAGGCCTGCTTCTCTCCCTAGGAAGCAGGCTACACACTGTTCATTAGCATTTCCACTGATCATCTTTAACATTGATAGGCAAAAGCCAGCCAGCTGCTCTCTGCCTTCAGCTCCAAAAACTGCAGAAGAAAAAAAAACTTAGACAGTTTAAACTCTACACTTGTGGATTCTTTCCACCATCCCCAGCCTTCTCAGCCAAAATACCAAACCAATGCAAGACTATCAGTGCAGATTAATTTATTTCCAACAAAGTGATTTTCTAATTATCCTAATAACTACACATGAAACATGTAAGGAAAACTCTGATAACTTTAACATTGCCCAAAACCTTTCTCAACATTGTCCAAAGTCTTTTCCCAGATTGCCCAGAAATCCTCAGTCTCTCAGTCCTGATTATCTCACCAATATCAGCCAGTCAGAGTTCCTCTCCAAGTGTCTGAAGACATCTTTCTTTGGGGCGCTCCTTTGGCATGCTCCTCGTCTTCCATGCTGCCTTCTCCTTGTCGTCTTCATTTAGCAAGTACTTCATGGTACCGGACCCAGTCAAGTTCACTTTCTTTTCAGGCCTAACTTTTGCACGGCCTCTTTCAGACACAAGTCAAACTCAGTAAAACAAACTCCAACCCGGAGTTCAAATCTGCAAACTCCTTAACTGCATTTAGCACACATGTGGCCAGCCTGGGCCAGCCAAGGGTTGCAGGCCCCGGTGGCCACATGGCCAACCTCACATGGCTCACATCTTTACAAGATGGTCGATTCCCATCTCTCCTCCATTAAATCTCTCTCTCTATTCGATCTCCATAATGCCTCTGAAAAATTCCAGTTCGAATCCCTCTCTTTGTTTGCACACCCTTTCTATACCCTGATTTCCCACCTTCCAGGAAACCTGTTTCACCTTGACCGTTTGACTTCTTTCCCCTACTGCATCTCCCAGAAGGGAAATTCCAACTAAGGTCATTCTCACATTTTAGCATCTGCCCTTGAAATCTGCAATCTTAAAACAGGAGACAATGGGGGGGGGGGTGTAGCACATTCTATCAGTTTGAAAAATAGCCGTGTTTTTTTTTTTGTTTGTTTTTGTTTTTGTTTTTGTTTTTTTAGTTCCTCCAGCAACTTAGTTTTTTTTTTTTTTTTTCCAGGAAATACTGATATTCTAGACACAACCTAGTCTGTCTCTTAATTTGAAATGACAACAGAAAACAACCTAAGCCCACTTTTGAGGATGTCCTTATTTCTGCCACTTAGAACTAGGGTATGATTTCAAGATTACAAGATTCATCAGAAGAAAGAAGAGTATGTTTACTAGCGTCTATGCCTATTGGGAATAATGTCAAAATAAAAATGCCACCATGCCCAGGGCTGTTCTGCTTGTTAAACCAACCAAATTGACACAGTCATACCCATTAGGAGAGAGTCCTAAATAGTTTCCAAATGTCACCTTTGCTTTTCTATCTCCTTTTTCGTCGTAGACACAAGAAATGTTTTTTTTTTAATGTTTACAGCTTTGCAGAGTCTGTATTCCCTAATTACCTGACTGCCGGGGGAGGGGAGGAGGACAGCAGGAAGGACCACAAGTCTTTCAGGTTGAATCGTTACAGGATAAAATGCAGCTGCCAGCAAAGCTCCCATCAGGGACCGGGCAAAGCTCCGCGTCCTCTCAATCCCTTCTCTCTCCCTTTCCAACTTCCCAGCAGCAGCAGACTAGTCTCAGAGCACAACACTCTCCATCGCACGCAGTGCCGTATGTGCTCCCTCCTAAAGCCGCACCCGGACCCACCTACCTTCAGAGGATGGGAGGAGGCTCGCTACCGGGAGAACGAAAAGGATGCTCCGTTACAGCACCTCAGCATCTCCCGGCTGGTGCCGTTAACTGGAAATACAGATTCGCCTCCATTTTCTGATCACATGATCACTGGAACATCTAAATAAGGATGATCACCTGCCTCCCAGCTCCCCCAGTGTAAGGCCACGGTGGCCACCACCTCTGCTTCAACTGGGAAGCGGTGCGGGGGGGAGGGGGAGAGGGGAGCGCTGTGCCGAGTTTTGTTTGGGAATATAAGATACTTTTTCACCTAGATTGCGGAGTCAGCAATGCCCCTTTATTTCTGTCTGCTCAAAAATACTGCGGCCACTGCTGTTTCTGAGTGAGATTAAATGTAAACAGGCTCAAAGCACAAGTTGGAAGAAATATGACTCCCCTAAAGCCTTTTTTAAAAAATCCTGTAGCTTCATAGAACTCCCAGAAAGATGACTATCTTCATAATAGTCATTGAAAATAATCATTCAAAATGACTATTTTCATAATAGTCATTTCAAAATAATCATTCAAAAATGATTTTCATTTCCTGGATAATGATTAACAGTAGAATAAAATGAACTATGGATGGTAAGGAAATTCAAAGAGAGGTTCTAGAGAATGTTAGCATGCTTGCCCAGGGTTCACAGAGCTTTGACTACAGGGAGCTGAAAGTTTATGCAGCTTTAGCATGTGGACCCTGGAGTCAGCAGACCAGATTTTGAATCTGACTTCTACCACTTATTATTGAGTTTGGCTCAGTTACTAGACTGCCTGGTGCCTCAGACTGACAAATGGGTAAAAAAAAGTAATGTTATTTTAAAGTAAGTTGAGGTAGGTCTTAGAAAGTCTGGGTTACAATAAATTCCAAATAACTGTTAGCTACTTACACCATTGTTAGTTCTAAAACCTCCAGTAGAAATACTTGATATAGTGAAATAGGAAATGAAATATGAATGGAAAGATTACAGACTATAAAGGCATATAATCTGTTGCTTGGTCTTCAAAGGCAAAAAAATATCTTAAATGATATTGGATTTATAGTCAGCAGTCAGATTACATGATTGGTTCAATCACAGATACCTGATTTAATTATTGTGGTAAAATATTGAATATTTTGTTAAGTAACATTGGTTTACAACACTATAGATGCTTCAGCGCTCTAGGGTCACACCTCTTATATATGTTACCACATCACATATACCACCAAGGTACCCTCAGTGCTCAGTGCTCCTTCATAGTCCACTGCAAGCTGCAGTTATTTTTAATTATATGTCAACAGGGCGTCATAGCTACAATTATTTGAAAAAAAATAAGAGCTACTATTTAAATGCTATGAACAGCCTAATGACTATTATATGGACCAAAAAAGACATGGTAGATGTCAATTCTTCAATGGAGTTTTAGTTATTTTTGAAAGTCTAATATTTTCAAGTTACTATTTAATAGTTGATGTTAAAAATTAAAATACAAAAGAATCTTTGAAGATGATTTATTGGCAACTGTTAGTTGACCTGATGGTATAGCAGGTGGCTAAATAAGTAGAAAAAGTTTTATTCTCTGGATATTCTGATGGGTGTAGGCATCAGATAACCAATGGGGGGGGGAGGCAGATACAGCTGTGTTTTCTCCATGACACTAAGTGAAGTGGATAATATAGAACAAAGCAGATTATGAGATGCTTGGAGGAACTGTAATGAATAGGACGAGAACACTAAAAAATAGGTAACTATAATCTCAAATTTCAAAAGAAGGGAAAACATGAAATTTGAGACATTAGAAAAGAAGTTCATATCTGTTATGAACTGACTGTCTACCCCTAGCCCACACTTGCTTCTGAAGTGATAGTATTAGAAGGTAGGAAGTTTGGAAGTAATTAGAATTAAATGAGATCACTCCATGCAACCCTTGTTAAAGGGATTGGTGCCCTCACAAAGACCCCAGGGAAATCTCACCCAGCCCATAATGAGGTCATGGTGGTCTGCAGCCTAGATCCGGGTCCTCTCTAGACTCAGTACTGGCAACCTAATCTCACACTTCCAGACTATAGAGCTGTGAGAAATAGTCTGAAATATTTCTGTTGTTTAGAAACCATACAGTCTATGATAATTTGTAATAGCAGCATGAACTATAACAAAGACACTTCCAGACTGAATCTAGCACATCTGACTAAGCTCCTTCCAATCTATTTTTTTCTTTTCTTTTTTTGAGACTAGGTCTCACTATTTTTGCCCGTGGAACTGCAGGCTCTCATTGCCCGGGGTACCACAGACTCAAGCAACCCCCAGCCTCAGCTTCCCAGGTAGCTGGGATTACAGGCGCACGCCACCACACCCAGCTATTTTTTTTGGAACTAGGTCTCACTATGGGTCCCAGGCAGGACTCGAACTGTGATCCCTAGCCCCAGCCACTTCATAGGCTGAAGCTTATAGGCATGAGCCACCATGCCTGGCCAGCTCCTTCCAATCTAAATGCAACACATTTCCTCTACAAAGGAGGGAGCGACCAGTTTTATCAAAGGCAAAAATGTTGGGCAAATTTCACTTCCTTTTTCATTCATTCAGTCAGGCATATGGTGAAATGCCTAATACATGGAAGGCTGTTCTTAGCACTAGAGGCACAGTAATGAACAAAATCAACTGAGCGTCTGCTTTCCTGGAGGGGACATTGTCATAGATGGAGTCAGACACAGCAAAACCTATTAATGAATTAAGAGAAGATCTTTTCAGATAGAAGTGGGGGAAAGAAAACAATGACTAAAGATAGTGGAATACAGTTGAGTTCTCAATCTTGGCACTTGACATTTGGGACTGGATAATTCTCTGTGGTATGGGACATTCTTAATTTATAAAGCAGCATTTGTGGCTTCTACTCATTACATGACAGTAGCAACCACCCCAGTTGTGACAACCCATAGTGGCCACAGACATTGCCAAATGTTCCTTGAGTGAGGGATTGGGGGGAGGGGGAGAAATTGTCCCTATATATTTTCTAGAAAAATATACAGCAGAGTTGACTCAAGAGCAATTAAAAATCCTGTGTAAACTAATAATATTAAGAAATCAAGTTTCTAGAAAAATTTTCTAAACAGCTTCCTTCCTGAACCACCACCCTCTTAGCCCTGCCCCCACAAAAAGCAACAGGCAGAGATAATTTTATAAATGGGCATATCCAATCTCATGTGCTAGATAGCCCCCCAGGTTTATATAAATTACTCCAAAGAACAGAAAAAGGTGTACTGCATCCTTCATTTGTATCGTAGTACAAATATAACCTAAATTTCCAACCAAGGATAGAAGATGAAGGAAAATTAGAGGGCAGTGTTATTTATAAAATCTCAATGATCTGACAGAGTGGAGTTTAAGTTTCTTAGATTTCTTAAGTTTCTACTTAAGTTTCTTAGATTCACTCTTCTAAGTGGCTTTGCTACCCCTATTCAATTAACATTTGACCTCAAGTTACAACTTCCTGAGCACAAATTCTGTTTAGAGCAGTGGGGTATAAAGATGTGCAAACCATAATCCCAGCCTTTGAGTGGCCAAGGTTAGGAAAGTAATAAATATAAGATAAGACTGAGCATGAGAAGGCCATAAAAGAGGCACAAAGCCATGCAGACTGACTTCTGTTGGCCTGAGCCCCTTCCTCTTTAAAAAAAATTTTTTTGAAAAATTTATGTTATAACTGCACTAGTGTAAAGAAACATAAACTACATAGGGTATAATCATTTCTTTTTTCCTTTTGATTTTAAGAGCAATTAAACCTCATGATTACCTTAAAGTTTCTGAGTCCTAAGCAACTGTTCCCTGAGTTTACTGGATCATGTTAAATATCAAATGATAACCATTTTGTTAGCGAATATCAAGCAGCCATTTTTGGGGGAAGAAGTTAGGCTTCTATGGAAAGGGGCAGGTGAGCCAACCTTATATGGGCATAAAGGCCATGTCAGCCAGAAGCCAACCATATAAGGCATCATTGGCCATCGACCAGCAGCATCCCCTTATATGGCAAAGCCCCTCAGTATCCAGGTAAGACCCTTATCTCTTAGCCCTCACTAGCCAACCAAAGTAAGTCCACGTACTCCCAAGCCCCTTGCCAAGGGATAAAGGAGAACCGCGTGGGGGCTCGGGGTCCTCACTAGCCCTGATATAACCGCTGCGTCGGTGATCCAGGTCAGTGCTGGACCCTGACTTAAGTCAGAAAATAAATGCCTCTTGCCTTTGCATCACCCATGTGCTGTTGCTGCTGGAACCCCATGACGGCGCTTTAACAATCCTAAGCTAGTTTTTCCTCCAAGAAAGCACTCTGGATAGGCATCTCCTCCTAACTTAACCAGTATCAACACCCACATGTTCAGCTCTCAGTTTGTCTTCCTACCTAAAAACCAGGGAAAGCAACTCAACCTTTCAGGACATCCATTTCCTCCCTTGTGTAATCCTTACCTCCTAGTGTTGCCATGGTAATAAGATATGGTGTGTATACAGTGTTTAGTACCTGGTCCATGGTACATGCTTGGGATTGATTGCGATTTATGTATAAATTGATACTGGCCATTAACTATCTTGACTTAAATAGCTACCTTTTCATGAAACCAGCGATTGAGGTGACCTGAACATAGATTTCTACCAGCACTGTCTCTGGCACGAGGAATCAAAACCCAGGCCCATGGTAATATGCAATGTGAAAGAGGCTCCCTCCTTTATCAATCAATGGGGGAAGAAAGCCACCATGAGTGACTGTGGCCCCGTGGCAGAACTGCTACAAAGAGAGAGGCAAGGAGCTTGACCAACTACCTAGGGAGGTCTGCCCCAGCAGTGAACGCCTCACTGCCATCACCTGGAGTTGCATTCCCAAACCCAGATATCAGAACTGTATGGCACAGAACCAGCAACAGTGTCAGAAAGGACCCTGGAGAAGTGCACCACCTATCTGCCTGACAACAAGTTCCCAATGTGCTCGGCCTGACTCTGCCTCAGATACTACTGAGTTCAAGTTCGCACCCAGAAAAAAAGAACAGTTCTAGAAAAAGAAGAGACCAGCAGGCCAAAGAAAGACCAACAGCTTGCAGCAAGAGGAATTGGAGTAATCAGAGGGAGGAAGGGGGAAAGAGGAACGGGGTAGTAAATAAAGGGTACAATACAACCATGTAAACATGACCAATATTGTACGGATAATTACAAAATAAAATTTAAAAATATCTACCTTTTCACATATCTTTATTTCCTAATTAACATGTGGACTCCTAGACATCAGAGTACATTTTAAACCAATGGTCCTCAAACCGTTAGAGTACAGGAGAATCATCTGGAGGTGCTGAAGGGTGGTGGCTGGGCTCCACCCTTAGTTCAGGAGATGGGAGGGAGGGGTGGAGCTGATAATTTGCATTTCTAACAAGGTCCAGGTGATGTTGAAGCTGTTGGTCTTAGGACCCACTTAATGAATCACTGCTTTAGATCCCTCTGCATTGTTGCCAAATCTAGCACAGAAGGAAACCTTCAAATATACTCAGAGGATTATTTATGCATTAAGGGTAATACAAATACCAGTGGGAAAATCTGTCTTTCTCTCCCAACTGGGAGAACATTTTCATTGCTGCAGAGGATAAGTAGAAAGGAAAAGCAAAGAGATCTTATTGAAAGAGAAGGTGCTGGTGGCACAATTGGACACTATCATCTGTTGGAATTCAGGGGCATGTGCTAAATGCAGGCAATAAGCCAAACAATAGCTCAACCAACTAGAGGCTGCCTGAGCCCTTAGCTCAATCCATAACAATGCCAGCAGGGCTGCTGGGATCCATCTGCTTCTCTCCTTCTGATAAGGAGCAGGGGTCTCTCTGGAAGGAAGAGCTTGACAGAAAGAAAGAAAGATTAGACCCATGGAAAATGTCTGGATTTATAACGCTGCACTTGACACGGAACTGTTTTTTAACTCCTTATGACACTTACAGTCCTCAATCTCCTGGATATCCTTGCTGTTTTCTCTGTTCCTTTCATCAAGAAATAGAGTCCTTGAATGCCAACGTTTTCCTGGATACATTCTATTTATTGTTTACACACAAATTAAGTTCACAAGAAGTACTGAGATCCTCCAGCCTAACCCACTAGCTATGAGGTTGGGGAAATTTAAGCCAGGGTTTTCTCCAACACCTCCCTGGTAACTGGGAAGCCAGGCTGGACTCCAGACTCCTTGACTCACAGCTGATACGTCATATGCATAGTGCTGTGAACTCCCAAAATAAGTAGGGAAAAGACATCTTTTCTCCACTCCCAGATTTTAAGACAGAACTAGGAGACTACCCCTTCCCCTTAACTTCAGTACCTTTCCACAATATGCCTTTTTAATCCCTGGAAGCAAGAGGACTTTACCAGAGCAAATGAAGAGAAATGTACACATCTGAACAGATTTAGCAGGGCCTGAAAGCTTGAGGGCGGAGAGTATACCTTGTTTACTGTATGCCCATTGGCTGCCCAGAAACATGGCACAGAGCATACTCTCCAAAACCAAATGGTGAATGAATGAATGATTGAATCACTAGTTGGATGCTGTCTGCCAGTTTTTCAGCCAATTAGGAATGAATGTATCACACTGAGATTCTGAGCCTGCTGTGAAGTGCTTACATAAAACCACAGTCACCTTTCCTGCATGGCTGGTAGCATGTACAGACCCTGGATGTACAATAACTGAAGTTGCTTTTTGGAGTAAAATAAACACAAATCATCATTATTGTTACAGTTATCTCGCAGCTGCTTTTACTGATGGTATGCTTGACAATAAATACAAGCAAAGCGCCTATCAGCTGGCATTCTTCCTATTCCACAATCCCTATTTCCCTCATTGCTCATAAAATGGTTTGCAGGAGAAAACAAACTTAACTTTATGCTTACCCGTTCGGTCTTGGTTTCCTTATTCTAGGCTCAAGAAACTCTGTCTCCTCCTCCCTTTCCATTTCAGGGATCATGTTTTTCTGAGAAGGCTGTGGTGAGAGCATTTCCCATTCATTGTCATGGGTGACAGTCTGCAACGTAACTGAATCTGAGCCAGCCCAGCCTTGGCTCTTGCTCTTCCATGATTGGCTGTCCAGACCAGAGGCTTCCTCTAGTGCTAAAGCTTCTGGGGGCTCCTTTTCTTCCAGAAGCTGAATTTTGGGACCATTGTCCAAGTTGAAATCAGAGGCTGGTTCTGCAGTCTCGCCAGTCCCTCCTGGCCCTGAGTTTTTAGCTTCTGACGATGGATCACCACCAATCTCACTGTGGCCCAAGAACATCCATGACTGGTCTTTCCCAGGGCTCTCTAGAGGTGATCTCTTATCATCTGTGGAAGGTGTTCTCTCTGCAGAATGGTCCTCGCTTTCCTTTAAGGAGGCTGGCTGACATAGGTCTGGGCAGCTTGCTAACTGAGTTCCTGGCAGCTCTGTTTCTTCAGAACCTCTATGAATCTCTTCTAATTCAGAGATGCTTCCTTCTGCTTCACCAGTTTCTGGTTTAGGGGATATATTTTCTTCATGGTTTACAAGTATGTAATCCATGTGTAGATCATGATGCTCTTCATTCTCCTCTGTGTATTTTTCTTCCCCATAGTCTGATTTTATCTGCTCAGGTTCTTTGGTAGGAATGATTTTTTCCTCTTCCAATATTTCCTTGCTAGCACCTTGAAATGAAAAATAGAAATGAGAAAGGGAGAACAAGCTTTAAATAATACATGTGATTTGTGAACTTTGCAAGCAATTTGTGCAAAAAGAGGAGATTTTAAAAATATTTTTATTTTGTGGTGATTTCATTTTTTCGTGCACTATCAGGACAGTGCAATAGACATACCACACTACTAAATAAACTGAGAAAAAGTAGTAGGTAAAACCGCTGTAACACCACACTTGGTGGAGTATGCACTGCAAATGTAGTTAGTTCCTCCCCACACAAGGTGATCGGGAGTGTGTGTTTTACAAATATACTGATGTAATAAAAACAGCAGTTTCCTGGCAATAGGAGTTGAAGGAATGGGACATTTCTTACCATTTTGTGGTCCTATGTCTCCACCTGCTGGTGAATCTGAATCCTCAGTTTCTATCTCCCAGTCAATGTTTGATGGTGACAGTTCACTACTGGAGTCCACTCCTTCAGGCAAAGAAAGGGACTCAGGGTCTTCATGAATATGCAGCACAACCATTTGGTGTCCAGACCTTCTGTTCTTCGTGCCAGTAGCATCTTCTTTACTTCTTGGATCAGGTTGGGCAGAAAGCACCATCTCTGATGCTTCACCCTGCAGAGATTCATCCTCTGGAACCCCATGTGCTTCTGTCATTTCCTCACCAGGGGTAGGTTCTGTGAGATAAGACAAATCGAAGGGAGGTGTGTAAGGTGTCAGCGACTGTTTCAGAGCATCTTCTTCCAAGGGAGGCTCAGCACCATAGAAGAAGTGTTCAGGCTCTTTCATCAAATCTTCATCAATATTTTGGCCCATGACATCATACTCAAAATCCCCCCATGAAGCTTCAGAGGAACAAATATCTTGCTTGCCTGCATCCCCGTCAACTGACATTTCAAGGTTTCCTTCTGATAATGTCAGTTTGCTCATGTCATCTATTGTTCCTGTGGATGTGCTAAAGCTGCGATCAAGGGCAGCTTCACTTGTATCCAGATAAGATTCTGAAACTTGCAAAGTACCCGGAGTGGTGGCAGGATTTTCCAGAGCCAAAGGCTGTACCCCATCCACTAAGCCTCCTGCATCTGTCTGACTCTCAGAAGAAAAGTCCTCTGACATATAAGAGCTGTTGACATCCATGACTGGCTCTTGGTGAGTTACCAAAATACTGATTGCTGTGTTTTCGCCCATTGGGATTGTTAAGTCAACAGGTTTCAAAACTGGTATTATATCTGCATCAATTCCTTTTTCTGGAACTTGTAAACCTGTACTGTCTTCACTATTCATTTCAGAAGGTTCAGGAGAACCTTCAAGAGAGAGCGGCTGAGAAGAGTCATTTGTGTTTGCTAGATCACAAGTTGAAGGCACTGGAGTTTCATTTTCAGAACACAGTTCTGAACTGGAAGGGTCAAGTTCTAGCCTAGCCTCTTGATTGGGTTCTTCATTCACCTTCTGCTCAGTGAGATATAACTCATTGGATTCCCCTTCAGGAGCCACTCCAGCCCTGATGTGCTGCTCGCTCTCCAGCTTGGCTTCATGATCATGACATATATCAGGGCTGCTGGAAGTTGAATCACTGTCATGGCCACAGTAAGTCAGTATGTCAGGATTCTCATCATTCGCTTCCAAACTGAAGGGCTGTTTCACATCCGTCCACAAGTCAGGTGAAGCTGAGGCCAGTTGCCCACTCTCTTGGAAGCTGTCATGGAGAATATCTGGAGCAAATGTACCTTGGGATTCCTCACTGGGAGTAGAGCCATCCCACTGAGAACTTGAATTATTAATAAATTGATTGGAAGAACTGACATCAGGGAAATCTTCGGAATTTGTTATTTCACTGGGGTATGATTTTTCTTGTTCCCACCAAGTGGTTTCTTGACTCTCAATAATTGAAGCATTAGACATAATGTGTCTATTTCCATCTGTGTGTGTAAGTGCTGCTTCTGGCTGATCCCAGACAGACAGTACTGTGTTCTGACATTGTTCTTGGGTGGGTGTTTCAGATGTGAGTGTGTCACCAGTAGAACAGATGGAAACTTGCTCTCTTGAGTCCTTTTCTTTAATTTGGTCCAATGCCACAAAGTGGCTGGGCTGATCAGCTTGTGGGTCTGGCTCCCTTGGTTGAATGTTCCAAAGTTGCTGGTGGGAACCTTCTCCATCACTATCCTGAAAGGGTGACTGTTGTTTATCACTGAAAGGACTTGGAGAGTGTGTTGGCATGGAATCAGCATCACCCTGAATGGGTACTCCCCAGGGACCCATATTTTGGTATGCTGAAGAATTCATGTCTGACGCATGACTTGGGTTAGACTGTTCCCCTTCAAATGTACTCTCCATCGGCTGGCCTTCCTGTGGTGAGGCATTCCACCAGTCGGTGCTTTCGGTTGAGAAGCCCAGCATTTCCAATTTAGAATAGTTTTCATCCTTTGGTTCTGTTTTGGGAGATATTTGCCAGAGAGTGGCTCCATTCTTCCCTGTTTCTGGAGAGGACTGCCTCTCATTATCCACTGCTGAAATCTGCATTTCAGTCTTAAGTGGAGAGAAATTCCAGGCTTCGGGACTACTTTGTTGACTGTCAGAGACTGGGGTTGACTTATCCTCATTCTCCGCTAGTTCTGAACTGCCTGCACAGCCAGAAGATTCTACAGACTTGGGATCAGCTGTGGGAAAGAATTTAGCAGATTCAGTCGATGAGTCCCAAGCTCTGGATTCATGTTCAGCAGCCTCGCAAGTGGTCAAGTGACTCTCTTTCTCCACTAACTCTTCATCGCCTACAATATATTCATCAGAGCCTGAACTTGCTGCAATAAACTTGGTATCCTCTGGCTGAACAGTTTCAGGGCTCTCATGTACAGTATTTTCAGGATGGCTAACCACTAGCTTTCTGTCCTCATGTGTACCTGAATATTCAGAATATTTGCCGATTTCAGGGCTAGATAAAGAGGAAAGGGAGTCACAATCTAGTGAGTCATTCCAAACCTCTAAAAATTTAGGAACCTTGTGGTCTAAGCTTTTTTCAAATTTTTCCATTCTGTCTTTCTCCAGGTCCTTCATTTCAGTAATTTCTTGGACACTGGTAGTAATCACTTCAGATTCTTGGTGATCTTGTTTACCCAAATGATTTTGATTCTCCTTTTGATGTTCAGCATTGGGCTTATGGCCCCAAGACAATGCAGCTAAAGAATCATTTAAATCAGGAGTTGATGCACTGGAATGTGTACACTCACTAGAAATACTATCTTTTTCATATTCTACAGAGGAACACACTCTGGGAGGGCTCTCCTCAGTATTCTTAGCCTCAAGGTTCTTAGTTATCTCAGAACCTGTGCAACTGGCCTGCGTATCACTGTCTATGGGGTCATCCCAAACATGGGGACATTCTTTAGGTGACTCTTGCTTCATTCTCTCTTCATTCTCCAGAATGTTACATTCTTCAGTTCTCCCAAGATTCAATTCAGGTGAAGACACATTTCTTGTTAAATTCAGCATCCCTGAAACGTCAGTAGTTTCACAGGAATTTCTGTCATTCATGAGGTGATTTCCACAGGTCTCTTGTACCTGCAGATGATTTGTGGATACCTCTGTTTGCACATCACTGGAGTCCAAATCGGAAGACCCGTTCTCATGCTCTGAAATTTCCTGGAGCTCCTCTGACTGAGGGCTGGAAGTGACTGAGAGAGAATTGATTTTGCCTGATTCGTTACAGATTTCTTGATGTTCAGATGCAGCTAGGGGAGAATGCTCTTGGTCATCTTGCCCTTTTCCAGAAATCTCCCAGACACCATCCATCACCTCTCCCCCACTAAGGCTCTCCTTCTCTGCAATTCCATGAGTTTCCGTTTCAATTTCACTTTGTCCACAGCTAGGACTTTTCCATAGATCTGGGCATGCAAAGTGCCCTGGATTCTCATGTATGGTCACCAAGGATGCTGTGTCACTCATCAGGGTTACCCTGGATGTGCCCTGCTTATCGAGATCAGGAGTAAGTGCTCCTGACTCACTGACTCCAGAGGGGTCTGGCACACCTGGGAGATGATTTTCAACATTTTCTGGTGAGCTGGGAGTTTCAGGAAGTGATCTGCTTTGTGGTGTATCTGTAACATTCAGCGGGTCTGGTAACATTAGTGATGGCATATTGTTATCTTTCATGACAGAATCCCAAATACTGTTTGCAATCAGCTGTCCACTTTTTTCATTGAGTGCATGATATTCCTTGTGGGCAGTGTCCTCGTTATGCTCAGAAGAGGCAGGGACTTCCCAGTCCATCTGATTTGCTTCCTGATACTCCACACCCCATGGTTCAAGCTGTTTCACTGAAAATCGGGTTTCAGGTTCAGTACCTTCAGCCACGTATTCTTGTGTTTGACCTTCACTCGGAATTGCCACACCCCCACTGCAGTCATCCCAGTCCAAATCATTATCCATATCTGAGATGGTTGCTGTGGACTGAGTGTCCTCCAGAATCACTCCGTTCCACAAGTCAATGCCTTCGGGGGCAGCCTGCCGGGCATTGGTGCTATTTCGCAGAAGTGTGAGCTGACGATTTGTCTCATTGTACAGTTGCAGCACGTTGGGGTCATCGTAGCTGGACTGGCTGCTTTCCCCAGGGTCATTTCCAATGGAGACATTCTGGTCGTCTGTGGGCTGTGACTTGGGTAAATCTTCATCTGGGTCAGTAGTGACATTGCTTTCAGGACTACCATCTGCCTGAGGTAAAGTCCACATCTTTAGATTCCCAGGATCTGAACTAATTCTATTTCTAGGAGGCTGCTGTGGTAACTGAGAAGGCATATCTGTTTCTTGTGTGGCAGAGTTAGCATCTTTTGATTCAAAACCTTCCTCTTTAGCAGATGGCTTATTCTCAATTTCTTTCTCATCTCCAGCAAATGTGGGGGATGTATAAGAGTCAGAGGTGGAATAGTTGGTATCTAAGGGAGATGGCACCGAGTCTTCCCCGACGTTGGATGCACTATAGTCAGAACATTTGTATGATAAGAAGGAATCTTCCCAAGGAGCTAGAACATCTGACCCTCCTTTCCTGTTACTCTCCTCAAATAAGTTCCAGGAATCTACCTTTTCATATACCTTCCCCCTAGTTTTTTGATCTATCAAACCACCCTGATCTTCCTCTGTTGACTTAGAATTGTTCCATTTATGATCCAGATCAGAGATGGGGTTTCGAGGTGTGAGGATATTATCTCTGGCATCATGGTTCTTCTTGCCCCAGATTTCTGGAGCTGCTTCATTATCTGCTTCACTGGGTGAATTGCCCACTAGATCTTCTGCAGGGAAAGAAAACCCACTTTTTGTCATGGCCCACTCATTCACGTCCCTCACAGAAGGTGTCTCATTACTTGTTGGGTGCAGATTCCAGGTATTTTTCAAAGCTTCACCATCTTCTTTGCTAAATGAACCCCAGGCTGGGAAGGGCGCTGTAGCAGCTGGCTCACCATCATCTGTGGGATTTCCCCAGGGCTCAGGCACCACGGTGGGAGAGTGATCAGTTGGCCACAGAGTAGCAAAGTCTTCTATCAGTTGGCTGGTTCCCTGAGCAGAAGTGTTTGACAAACGTGGTTTCTCGGTGGGCAGGTTCTGAAACTGCAAGTTTTCTTCATTTTGGTTTTGAATATCACTGCTACCCAGCCTAGGTTGACCAAATTCAGACTCCCAGGGATCTGACTTTGAGAATTCAAGATCCTGTGACTGAAATATAGATTCTGAGGCTCTCCTGTCAACTGAAATTTGTTTACGGTCTTTCCAAGATTCAGCACTCTGGAAGACAGATTCTTGTTCGCTGGGACTCCATGCATCTGCTATATTTTTAGAGTCAATTTCCAAACCACCCCACCAGCTGCTGCACCGTGCACGGGACTGAGGTGGTGCTAGGTGGCCTGTGCTAACTGCTTTTTGGGTCATATCTTCTGAATAGAGTAGAGATGGCTCTTCAGAGGATGGTGATTGTTCTACAAAGCTATTCATGGGTGTTGGAGGGATCCTCTTTCCGGTATTTTTCAGTCTTTCAGGTGAAGGAGATTCATCCCCCATGAAATCTGTTAGGTTCAAATTTCTTTCAGAGTCACCTCTGGGACTCTCTTGTCTCTGAGCCAACAACTCATCAAGTTCTGCAAGACTGTCTTTGCCATCCCCTGACAAAAGTGAGCTGGATGAATAGTTAGACATGTCAATCCCCATCTCCTCCAGTCCTTTAGGACCTGTGGGAGGCTGCCCTTCGGAGGAATCACTGTTTGGGAAGAAGTCGTCTGCTGGGGAGTAGTCTGCAGAATGAGAAGATGGTTGGGACTGTCCAGAAACCATGGGTGCTGAGTCAAAGTTGAAGAGATCAAAGTGTTCACCATGCTCCCCAGACCGTGCATGCTCCTCTGCTATGACACCTTCAGGGATGGGACTGTAGGAGTCAAACCCTGGGAGGAGATTGTGGTGAGGTCCAGAACCTTCTCCCACTGGACTGTCATCACTGAGGAAAACTGAACTCTCCTTGGATGAACGGCTGCTCCTAATGGTAGCCAACCCGCTATCCGGGCTAACTAGGTCTATGTTGACATCCACCTGGGCCTGGTTAGAATCATTGAGATCTGAAGGGTTTTCTATGAAATTCACGGAGTTGGGCTGTGGTTCTATGTCAGAACCATATAACTCCATAATCCCGGAAGATCCCTGGGAGAGTGGGGCGCTGCCTGCTACAGCTTCTGTTGAGGAAGTCCGACTGTTGGAGACCATCTCTGGACACCTCCTATTGATGACTTCCTTGACAAGGAGAACCACCTGGTCACAAGTCACTGAAGGGTTCTCCTGCTGGTATACCAGGATCTCATCACAGCCACATTCAAAGGGCTCCAGCTCTAGGCAAGGGTTCTGGCTCTCCTCCAATTCACAACAAATCTGGAAAGACATGGGGGTTGGCATGAGCACAAAGACACTCTGCTCTTCACAATCTGCTTTCTTCGTTTTTCTTAATATAAAGTTTATCTATGTTCATCTATCCATCTAGCTAGCTCACTCACTATCTTGATAGGCAGCTAGATGAACATAGATAAATTTCATATTAAGAAATATTTATCTGGATAGACAGGTACAAAATAAAATAACTCAACTGAGAACTATATAATGGAAAACTGAATTTATGACATTAATCCTTTCTCCAGTGTATTCAAATTGTCTTTTTGTTTAACTCAAAATCCATCTGCTCAATTTTGCTAATGCCTGATAGTTATAGGTAAAGAGGCTTAAAACTATTTGAAATCCTTTTTCCTCAGTAGAACATTGTAACATCTTTCAACAGATGTTTGAAACACAAGTTCACAAAAAGCAGAGATGATGCTGGTTGTGACATGAACTGGAAAAAAGTATGAGAATAAGGTGAAAGAGAGAAAGAAAAAGGGCTTTTATAGGGGTAGGTTTCCAGGACCTGCTTTCATCTCAGACACTATCAACATGCAAAGGGAAAATAGGAAAGAAGCAACTACCAGTGCAGGGAAGTCCAGCAGACCTCTCAAGCCCAGTTGTCCCTTCCTGTCCCAGCAAGCACCTATGTGAAGCCCAGAACAGACATGGCCAAACGGGGAGACAGGGGACACATACCCATCGATGTGAGGCCAGAGCTGGCTGCAACTCTGTAATTTCTAGGAAATTTTGGGGCTATTTTTCACATTAGGCTTTTGACATGGCTCTATAGCATTAGTGGAGGTTACAACAGTAAGAACTACAGAGGTAGTGTAGGCAGTAATACTACCAACTAGCATTTCTTGAGACCTTTTATATGCCAGGTACTGTTCTAAGGGTTTTATGTGCAATATCTCCTTTAATTCTCACAATAATTTTTAAATTTTCTTTGTTGATTAATGTATATTTTTCTTACATCATCATATACACCAAAGATCTCCCATATCACCTGTGGACTGTCATCATGATCCCTTGTGCTTATCTCTTCCCTTATTTTGCCCTACCTTTTCCTCCCTCCCTTGCTGCATGCTTCAGTTCGGTTATCAGTTTGGTAGTTTTAACTTTTTTTTTTGTTTTGTCCCTCTAGATCTCACATATACGTGCAATTCTCACAATTTTGCCTAGTAATTATGGGTAAGAAATCCTTACTCCTATTTTTCTAAAAAGGAAATTAGAGACATAGGGAAGTTAAATAATTTGATTAAGACTGTATAGTTAACAAACTGTGGAATCACACTATGAACTCAGGCATTGAATTACAGAGGCTGACCCTTAACCAACTATGCCACATGGACTAAAAGGGAGTTTTCTAGAGTAATCTTGGTGCTCAAGAAGTCAAGGAGTGGTCTCTCATGTGTGGAGTGGCAATAGTTGGAGGTGGAGTAGGGAGGAATGCAGCATAGAGTCTCCTTAAGCTCTTCTAATGCCTTCATCCACTCTTCTACTTTTGTCTGTTTTAAATGATACTGTTACATAATTTATTTGCTGCTGAAAGAGATTTGCAGGCTATCATATTGAAGGGTAAGGAAACCTAAGTCCTGTTCCTAGGAAACCAGTGACAAAAGGGAAAACTTAGCTTTGGAGACCAATGCATAGCAAAGGACTAAAAGGCCCAGACTGGCATTACAAGGCAGAAATATATGTGGTCACAGAAAAGGTGAAAATGCATTTGCAGTGGGAGCAGGGGTCTCTGTAATATTTAGATTTGAGAAAGCACAGAGGAACACAAGAGCACCTACAGTCATGTGTGAGAGTCAAGGTCAACCTTCTGGGAGATAGATAGTGAGGACATGGAAAAGAAAGGAGTGTAGACTTTGCCTCTAGGTGTTGCCTCTAGCCACCTGCTGGTAAACAGGTGTCAATGCCATTAGTGAGGAAAGATTGTTGATGACATGTTCTATGTCCTTGTGCCCCATATTCTAATGACTCATGAATGTTCTTATTTTAGCTAATTAATATACCTGATATGCTATACCCACTGTCCTATTTTGATTAATTTTGTCTTCTTGTATCATTTCCAAAGTCTTGACTCAGTTATCAATCTAGAGACTGATGACCTAGTCAGAATTTTGTTGCCTGGAGACAAATTAACTGCGATCAAAGCATCCGACCACCTGTTATTAACACCAGGCATCAACTAGACATTGAGGCCTTGTACTGTGTGTGCCGATGTAACTCAATATATCTTATGCCAAACAGGTATGGTAACCTTATTTGTTATCACCAGGGAGCAGCCTGAAAATAGCACCCAAAGGAGGACTGGCATTCCTTTGTGTGAGAAAGGTAAACTCTTTCTCTCTAAAGATTCAGGCTAGAAATGAAATGGTCATGGGGCGCTTTTTAAAAGACCCCATATGCAAAATACCTCCAACACCTCCTACCACTCATTCTCAAGGATTTTCTCTCCTGGGTCAAATGCATTAAGCCAACAATTTATTTGCATCCTCACCTAGTGTTCTGAAAATTGCCTGGTGGGAAGGTCCTTACCTGGCTGCACAGTTCTAGGTTCTCAGAGTACACAGCGACTTGCTGCCTTGGCTGTGGTTGCTCCTCTGACAGGGGGCGGGCCAGGAGGATAAGGACGTCGAAACCGAACTTATCTGTAAATGCTTTCAAATCACTGGCGATGTTGCTATGGAACCGACAGTTCTGAAACAACAACAGGCAAACTGCTATTAATGTCAGACTGTGTAACTCTGGGGTGTTTCACAAAGTTGACCAGTCTTATGATGTATTATGAAAGACATTTACTATGAAATGCAAAGAAAATAAACAATTTGCTTTGAAAACTTTCATGCTATGGATGACCTTTGAACTCCATGGAGGTTAGTAATACCACCCCCGGTGCAGTTATGTATAACTTATAGTTGGGACTTTGTATTCATGGGTTCTGCTCTGTAAATTCAATCAGCTTACATAGGCCTCATCATAAAAATCACCCTGTGGCACACTTCTGAACCACTTTACTGGAAGTTCTCTGCAAATGGTTGAACTCTGAATGTTAATCTTGTGAAGAGGAAAAAAAGGTCCGTCTATATATGATTTCTCAAAGTTCAAACCAGTGTCCTTCAAGGGTCAGCTGTGCTTTGCTTTGTTTTCTTAAACCAGAAAAGGGATATTTACAGTTATTATTAAAGATCATTTAGACAAAGAAAAAAATTCTTAACATTAAAAAAAATTGTTCAAATGTTGACTTTGCAAAACATGCTTTTCCTTTCATTGTTCACAGGATAAAGGAATGTCTGCTAACAACCTAGAAGTAGGAAAATAGAAAGGAGTTACTACTCTTTCATAGAATGAGTTTCTAATGATATTTACTAACTCCAGGAAGAATCCTGAGGATAAACCTGGCTGAGTTTACTGAATACTTTTTCCCCCAGTGTGAAGTCCATGAGATTTGTGTACAAGTTACAATGTCAGATCTTCTTGCTCTATGAAATAGCTAGGGAGAAATGAATAAATACAGAAAAGGATCCCACTACCAAGACGGACCCAGACCTGTGGCTCACATCAGTTGTGGAAATGTGTTGGCCTCTCAAGTTCTTTTAACTGACTACAACAAGAATCACTTATCAGGGAGATTAATTTTCTTTCTTAAATGCAGTGAAGATTATATATTATACCCTAGTATAATGCCTGATATACACTAGTTATTTAAACAATATTGTTGAATGACTGGAAAGATATAAAGATAAAACCAACCCCTGCCACATAATCTTCTCTCATAGCATATAATTATGATTGCATATATGATCACCATGCATAATAAATTAATTGCCAGTCTACTGCCCTACTCAGTAAAAATCACCATGAAAAAAGATCACTCAAGAGGTATAAGGAATTCCATTAATTTTTATATAAAAGTCATTAGAATTAAGCAAACTGTTGGTAAAATATTACAGTGCTACAGAAATGTATGCCATAGGAAGTGGGGGTGCCATGTATCCCCTTCTCAGATAACTGCTGTGTAGAACTGAATAGTGCAGTGTACATAAGTGTGGATTTTTTCCATGGCCAGGACAATATTTGTATGTGATAGTTCTTTGAAACATGTGACTTAGAATATTTACCAGTTACTTAAAATAGCCAAAGCACATATACTCTAATCATACAATGTCAGATCTCAAGGTCAGGGAGACTTCTGAGAGACATCTATCATAGATGTGCAGGCAAGTCCTTAGCAGCTCCCACATCTCCAGGAGTTGTATTGTCTACTCATGCAGCAGTGACTCTCATTACAAGGAATTGTGTATGGGACTTCACAGAGGTTTTAGGATATGTTTCTGATGAATACCAAGGGCCTAGTGCACTGATTCAGTCATAAAATCTATGATGCTTCAAAGAGTATAGTGTCAGCTTTCATGTCTATTTATTGCCCAAGTGTCATAATAACAATCTTTGGGTAGATGTTTTTTAAAAAAATTAATTTACCTGTTATAACAGCAGATATTTAGAAAGAGGGTCTCCCTTTCTTGGACTTTATGTTGCGGATGAAGTGCATCCCTCAGTAGATAAATAATCATGGATGTTATCTATCATGATTCTCAATGCAGAGCTTTGAGAATTATGAAAAGTGAAAGAGGTTAGGGTCCCAAAGGAAAGCAAGGACAGAGAGCAACTACCTACATCTTATCTCTAGTGACTGAAGCCTTTGTCCAAGAATTCCTACAGTATTCTTTTCAACATTTTTTCTTCCTCTCTCTCTTTCTCTCTTTCTTCACCGGTTAAGGTCAGGAAGAGGCAGGAAATGGAGTAGGCCCCAAGAGAAACAGGAAATTGTCTTCCAAGGCTGGCAGCTAGCCTGGAGAGGTTACTGGCAGCAATAGTTATAGTCAAGGAAAACTTCCCAATACTATCCAAAGAGAGTAGAATGGCCATTTCTCTTAGCGTATCCCCTATGATAACACTTCCCAATCAGCTCTTTATGCCCCAGTATAAACAAAAGGCATAACAGTTTTAAAGAAATTATATTTTATACATAACAGTCCTCACTATATTTATAAACCCTGAAAAAAAAAAGACACATTCCTAAGAAACTTTCACATATAGGTGGTAGGACACTCTTGCTAGGTCACTCAATCAAAATGAGGCAGGTTTTACAAGCACATGAGCACAACTAAGGATTCAGTTGAATTGCTATTACTGAAAGCCATCTTGTGGAATATTTGTATTCAGAAATGTTCATTGAGCTATAATCGGGTTGGATTTATTTCTGTGTAAGAAGACAATACTGAACTCAATGCCAGAGGCAGACTTTGATAACACCAGGAGCCCTGTTAGAAATGCACAAGTGGTATATTTACACAATGGAATATTATTCTGCAATCAAAACTGATAAATATGAGGCATTTGTGATGACATGGATGGACCTAGAGGGAATCATATTAGCAGAAATAAGTCAAAAAGAAAAAGACAGAAACTATATGGTCTAACCTATATATATATATATATATATATATATGGTCTAACCTATATATAGGATATAGGAATAGCAAACAAAAGGCCAGGAAAAAAATCAAAATAAGCAGACAGCAGAGCTGGGGCAGGAAAGGGGAGAGAGAGAAACTGGGGAAGGGAAGAATACGAGAAGAATGAGATGAAGATTCATGGGTGATAAAGTGGAGGGAGAACCATGGGGAATGCAATGATGTTATATACACACACACACAGAGTGAGAGAGAGAGATAAATATACACAGATATGTAAATAGCAAAATGATTAATTAAAATAATTTTAAAAAGAGAAATGCAGAGGTTCTCAGGCCACACCCAGGACTTAGGACTTATCAAAGTTGAATTTGCATTTTCCTGGAATCCCAGGTGAATTGAATGGACACTGAAATCCATTAGATGCTTGCTCTTGGGAGGCAATTGTTAACTGGTAAACTTTTCTATGACCCAATCCTTTGGACTACCTTTTTTCACCTTCCAAAATTACTATTTATCAATTTAGTAATAAATTATCAATTATTTATTATGTCACACAGTACACATTCAATTTCTTTGTTTCTGTGTTTGGTACTTGCTGTCTTCGATTAATATATATGTTGTGGTTTGTAGTGTACACTTTTATTTTTCATGACATAATTTGTTGCAGAAACTAGATCATTTCATCCATTAGGATCTTCTGCATCATGGATTTTGCTCATTCTCATGTTTACATTCAACATGTGCCTCTAGACTCTTAGTTTTGTAAATCAATAGTTAAATATAGAAACTTGATTAGATTTAGGTTTAGTTGCTTGGTTTTTTGGCAAGAGATTTTTACAGATGATACTGAAAAAAATTGTTTCATCATATCAGGAACACTTAATATTTCATTGTCTAGCTTTTTAGTGATATTAAGATTGATAACTCAGTTCAACCTGAACCTTCTATACTCAAGTTCCCCATCCACTCTTCTTAGTCCCATTATGAGACTTCTTCTAACTTACTCCCTCTCTTCTTTGTTCCTCACATTAGCTTCATCACAAAAATCACCAAGGGGTGTGTATTTCTGGGTCACTTTGCCAGAAGTTCTCAATTAGTAAGTCAAGGATTGGGTCCAAGAATCTGTATTTTGTTAGTTAACCTCAAGTGATTCCTCAGAGCAAACGTTTTTGGGTAACATTCTTCCAGTTTTTTTTTTTTTTTTTCTGGGTTGGGTCCTACATTCTAACCAAATGAAACCAAATGAAATGTTGATAAAACACAGACTTGTTTGAGTCATGTTAGTGAAACAAAATTACATTTTATAGTAATCTCAAAACAGAGGTCATCAACCACTATGTCCTATCTACCCACGCAAAACTGTTCAAACCAGATCCGATCCTACTAGATTTAGGATAACATGAGGCATTTCAAATTTAAAATTGAGTCAAACAAGGGAATGAGTGAGAATCTGCAGAAATCCAGGAGACAGAGTCTGTTTGTTCTGCTTTTATGCCGGTGCTGTTTGCATAGGAGATAATTTATTATTGTCTTCTAGCTACACAGGGAGTCATGTGCTGCTACGGCTCTTATGTCACTGACAAGCAAGGCTGGCCCTGAATAAACAGCACTTCATCATCAATACAACCCAACTGTAGATACAGGTTGGCATTTTATTCCCTCCATCTGCCTTCTACCTGATAAATTACTGTTTTAGTTACACGTATACAAATACTATTTGTTAATCTGTGCAAATGTCTTCAAAATATCTCCCACTCAGTTTGCCAGAGGCTTGGAAAATACAGGAATTTCACCTTAATTTACCACACCCACCTTCATATTTGAAATATGAATCCTACCTGAGACTTTTGTGTGAAATTTAGTAAGTTATTTGACTGATCAATGCAACCAGAAACTCAAATTATTCCCATCAGATAGGAAAGCTGGGAATTGCTCCCTATCACACTCCTTTGTCATTATGGTTGCAAAGATCCAACCCCTTTAAACATTTTTTAAAAGTCTTAAGTTCTTTTGTCTGAATAGTTCCATGTTTGGGAATGAGTAGGAAAACCTGGAAATGTGTGGCAATAAAGACTTTACTTTCCAGTCAAAAGTTAAGGCGTATATCCTAAGGGCCCCCAAAAGAGGTGAATGATCTTAATGACAAAGTGCAGGAAATAGAAATGAGGGGCTTTAACTAATCAAACAACTGAGATAGTGATCATATTCAGTGTATTTACTACATTTGTGGTGAAAGCATGCTGATCAATGCAGTGAAAAATTCTACTCTATTTAGTTCTTATTCCATTCCTCTGAAAAAAAATGCAGTGTTTTTTCTATATGCTGATGGTATTAATGCACTACAGGAAAAAATAAGTGACTTAAATAATGTCTTGTAATTATTTGAATGAGGATATTCTTTGAGATAGGACACTAGCTTACAATGTTTAGGTATTCTAATCTTTCACTCTTGAGTCCCTCCTCTCAGGTGTCTGCGCCCATCATTCCACTGAAAATACTCTTCTCGAAACTACCAATTACTTTCAGGTTTCCAAATCTAAAAATCATTGTCTTGCTCTTATTCTACTCAACTTCTTTGAAGAATCAATTTCAGAAGTCTGCATTGAACTTCCTGAAGCATTTACTTCATTTTCCTGACATTACACACTGTTTCTCCCAGGACAGTGACTACTTTCTAGTCATCTTTGATGGTTTGTCTTGCTTATTCAACCTCCAAATGTTTACTGCCCCAGACTTGGTTTCCAAAACTCTTTCTTATCCCACCTAGTCAGATAACTTTCAAACTATGCACTAATTATAACCTAATCTCCACCCCACGAACTCTAGACTTACCTATGCATTTATTTAATGGCTCCATACTTATGGATTTATTTAAGCATGGATTGCTCAAATAAAATATAACCCACCTCCAATCTAGTTTCTTCCACATTAATGATATCACACACAAACAAGTAATTCAGGTCAAATATCTAAGAATTACTCTTGATTCCTTTCTTTTCCTCATTCCTTGAATTAGCTCTCTGTTAACTTCGCCTGTACAACATAGCTCAAGCCCAAACACCTTTCTTCATCTCTGCTATTGTTCATCACCTGCTCCCTGAACTTTAGGGACAGCCTCCTGTTGGTCTTTCTGCAGCTACTCTTGTCTCCAGATAATCAGTTCCACATCAAGAGAGCTCATGGAGAATCAGGAATCTGCTTAAAACCTATTCAAAAGCATTATTACTATTGTCTTATTTTTGTAAGTGGGAAGAGAGGTTTAATGTCCTTGAGATTAAGAGTTATTATAAATCAATCAGAAAAAGCAGCCACAAAGATAGAAAAACAGCTGGAGAACATAAAAGAACATTCACAATTGAAATGCAAGTGGTTGATAAGTATGTGAATTCATTGATAATCAAAGAAATCATTTAAATAAAAAAAATATTTCATTTTTGCCTTTTCTATTTTGGTAAATATTTCTGAATAGGCTCTCTCAAACATTATTATAAGTATATTTTAAACAAATAATTAGATATGCATGTAATGGTTTGGGGACAAAGATGTTCGCTGAACTAATGCTTTAATAACTAAAACTTACAATCTCCATAGCCAACAATACAGAAATGATTAAATAAATTATGAAACAGTCACACAAAAGAATATTATACTGTTAAAGTCAGGCTTCCAAAAAACACAAGAAAACACTCAACATGGTGTTAAACTGGAAATAATTTCTGTAATTATATGAAAAGATATGTCATTTTTACATGTATTCAAATAATATATTGTGAAATCTAGTAAAGTAAGTTCTCACTTAACATTCTCAATAGGTTCTTGGAAACTTAGACTTGTAAGTGAAAGAACATACTGGGAGAGCAGATCCTCTTCTGGTTTTATTTCATTCAGTGTCTACCAGTATTGTTTTCCTCATCAACATTATAATAAAATGATGTTAAGGAAATAGTATTATTCAAGAACCTGATGTATAAAATGGATATTAAGATATCTTGATATTAAAGTTGTCATAAATTGACCATATTATTGATCTAATTTTAATCTAAAACAGATTGTATTTTTTTGGGTTTTTTTGAGTGCCCTTTCAAGTTTTCTAAAAAAGGCTTTGAAGACCATTGGATATGAGATTAACTCTGACTCTATCATTCACTAGCTAGTGACATGAGTGAGTTACATAACCTCTCCAAACCTTAGTTTCCTCCTGTGTAAGCCCCTACCTCACAGGCCTACTAAAAATCAAGAATATATATCAAAAGACTGGCCCTCTGCCCAGCATACAGTAGACAGTAAGTAGTAGGTCTCTTTCCTTTCCTGATTCTTAAGCTATCAAAAGGTCATTCTAAGGATTCATGGCATTAATCTGATTCACATAAAATATTTTACAATTCTTGATATGAGAACTTTTTCTTCATATTATGATTTCTTGCCATCCTTTATACTATGTGTGAAATTTCAAATGACAATCTTATACATTTTAATGTCATTTGTGATTCACATGTGAAATTTCTAAATGAGATACCAAAGTTACATAAGGCTAAACATAAAGTGAAGTCATTTTAAAATGATGTAAGCTACAAGAATGATGGATGAGGGGATGAGGGCAGTGTTTATCTCATTAACAGATTCTTTATCCTTAACTCCAAGTTAGACTCAGTAAATAAGTTTGTATTTGCTTCACAGGTAGCATCTGTGAAAGCTTTAAAAAATGTGCAGTAAAATGTATAGAGGTTTTCCCCTTAGCTGAATTACTTTAGTCTTTTTTACCACTTCTACCATTTCACCTCAAGTGCCAGATGATCTTCAGTGGTTTTCACCCTAATGCCAACGTTTTCAATTCACATTTGGCAAGCTGTTCCACACCCATAATCCAAAACACTTGTCTCTCCTACAAATTACAAATGACATATATTGGGTAAGACTTTAACGAAATGAAATAAATTATTTTCTAATGTCATAGAAAATGTATTACCATTTATTATGTCTGATTTTTTTTCTATTTGTAGAAAATGGAGAAAGTGAGCAGGTATGGTCTGGAGAGAGGATGCTTATATAGATAGAAATCATTACCCAGATTAAAAGAAAAACTTGCACATCTTCATTTTTGAAATTAGTGAGTCTTAGAAACACAGTTTGACAACCTATAACTACCTTGTAAGCACAGTTGCTGGCATGGATTGCTGAGTTACTGAAATTTAAGAGTAAAGTTTGACATTTATACTCTGCATGGATTTATTTCTAGACTTTGGACTATTTTTTTTATCATGATATAGGAAAAATGCTGAGGTATGTACACAAATGTTCTAATTGAAAGCTTTATGATTTATGCTACCAAAATTCCATTATGATGTTTAAAATATTCAGCAATAATAAAGTCTGATAATTTTGACAGGAAAATGATTTATGAGAACACAAAATGCATAAATTAAGAGATTTTATTTATTCTGTTTTTCATACACTCTTTAATTGGTAAGCAAAGATATTTCCCATGTTTTTACCAGATGTCATATTTTAAAAACTCTATTGTTCTTATTTTTATAAGCTAGTCAAGGCATTTTAGTAATAAAAGCTTCCCTGGGTCTATTAAAGCTATATTACACATCATATTTTTTTAAAATAAAGTCAAGCAATACATAGTATCATTCTTTGTAGTTAAAGAGAGAATATTTTTGTGTACAAATTTTGTGAAAATTAAAAATATTATAGTATAAATGAATATGTAACCTATATACATATTAATATAATTTTCATTTAAACCTACAGTATATTGCCTAATATAATTCAATGGAGTTCAGCTTCTTCATTAACTCTCTGCTAAGGGCTTTATTAATTCCATTTAAACTTTAAGATGACCCAAAGAGGTGGCTAACATTATCTCTGTCTCACATTGAGAAAATGGAGGCTTTGGGAGGTCAAAAAACTCAGACATATAAAAAATAGGATTGGAACCCAGACTGGTCTGATGCTTGATGAGAAAATTCTTTATCACCAAAAACAGTGCTAAAAGTTAGACTTTTAGATTTTTTTTTGTTAGACCATGCATTTCTATTTAGTGTTGATTCTTTCTTGTCACTATAGAGATGCTAGTCATATCTTTGATCTTAATAAGTGCTGATAATATGTACTTTTATTGATGGACCAATATAATAATGATTTAGTATAAATTTCCAGTTTCTCATCTAGTCTAGAAAGTATAAATATAGACTGACCACAACTAAATGTATGAACCTAAAATTGAAAAACTGCCTAAAGAAACTTCTAAGTGTTGTGATATTCTTGCAGCAATATATATTCTTTAAAAGTTGAGCATGCTTGTACAAACAGGATGCTTGTACCTGCCAGAGTACAGGTATAATAACTGGTGACCTAGTATTATCTTCAGAGTTTTTCTTGGTCTGGCAGCAAAGGAAGGTTGCCACTTTACACTCAGTATCTTAAAATTTCATCCTTTATGGATGCTCTCAACATTATCTTTAATCTCCTCATAAGTCCTGAGAAACCATGGAGTTAGCATGATAGGAAAGGAATACAAAGACAAAAGGACAAAATAGGTTGTTTTTACCTTAGAGTAATCATATTAATAAGAAGAGGTCCACACTTATCACCATCATTTCAAGTAAAGTCCTCTTGTAAAGGCAGGATGATCAAAGACAGAATGATATATCAATCTGCTGATACTTTAATTTAGGGCAAGTACATCATAAATATTGGAGGAGAAATTAAAACTCCTTTAAGCAATCACACTTATAAGGTCATCATTTAGCTTAACGATTTTAAAAGTAGAGAAGGGAAGAATGTACCTATTGAAAATGAAATATCATTTTTCAGGTCATGAGACAATATTTTTTACCTCCCATGATCATATCATTTCTCACAATGGAGAAAGAGAAAGAAAGGAAACGGAGAGGGAGGGAGAGAGCAGGAGACAGAGAGACAGAGAGAGAGGGGAAGACAGAGAGAGACAGACACACAGAGAGACAGAGACAGAGAGAGAGAAGGAGGAGGAGGAGGAAGAAGAAGAGGAAGAGGAAGAGGAGGAAGAAGAAGAAGAAGAAGAAGAAGAAGAAGAAGAAGAAGAAGAAGAAGAAGAAGAAGAAGAAGAAGAAGAAGAGGAGGAGGAGGAGGAGGAAGAATAGGAAGAAGAAGAGGAAGAGGAAGAGGAAGAAG
>PVHY01002702.1:0-18416 GCA_004024945.1 Uropsilus gracilis | reverse complement strand
TAAAAGAAAATGTCATAATTGAAGAACAGCCCTAAACACACACAAATGTCCATAACTTCTTAACTAGTTCAGTCTAATTAATATTTTTCCTTAAGGTCAGACCCAGAGTCAACAAAACTTTTGGATATGGTATGGACGTTAAGACCAGCAAAAAAATGGGTTGATTGTGGTTTCACTACAAGCCTTTTTAAAGTTTGTGTTTGTTTACAAGGATCTCTATTCAGGAATGAGCAATTTACAACACATGCATAGTGGAAAATACACTCATTAGGTATGCTCTCTTTTTAAAATGGTAGACCCTGGGTTATACATTAGCTGTCAAATAATAATAATAAATTAACATTTATTTATTTAGTGATTGTGCCTAGATTTTTAAAAAAGTAACCTATATTGACTTGTTCTGACTCGTGACCCTAAGCACTTACAACTTTACTTATTTTCATTTGTAAAATGTAAACCATCTAGTTTGAACACAATTGCAAGAAAGCAGGAGACCTCTTTCCTCTCTGGGTACCCCGTTCTGATTTATGGAAAGCCCCAGTCAAATCTCTGGAGCACTTGCTGAACATGTACATTATACACACTTCAGATTTTTCTAAGCTGTGTCAATATTAACCTGACCAAATGAAGATCAAACTGTCTCTTTTGTTCCTCATGCTCCTCACATGGGGAGCACAATATGGCTCTTGTCAGAGGTGCTTCATCATTTTGGCTCAAGGAAACTGTCAGTACAGTTTGGGATTTGTTCTTCATGGGCAGATATCCTGATGGGTCTAATGAAGCCTTTCTGCTGACAACTCATTTGCTAAAAGTACCCAACTTCCCCAAATTTAAGTGGGGGAATATGGTTGTGTGTCCTGTGCTTTCTATCCAATGAAAGTTATCATTCTTTTTTGACATCGAAGAAAGATCAAGACATACCTCACATCACCCATGTATGTGTTCTGTTAGTTCCCATTTGCTCACTGATAAACTTTATGACATTCTTAAATTGGAATATAATAGGGTAAACACCAATCTTAGAGCACACATGCAGAGCCAACAGTCTGTGTGTGCCATTTGTTGCAATCTGAACTAATTACCAGAACCCCCCTCCTGCAAACGGATACACTGTGGGGTTTGTGGTTTATTTTCATTTGGAGATGTCTGTATGTGGAAAGCTAGCGAAAAGTCATTTTCAGGTAAGGACATTGCTATTGTGACTCTCTTGGTCTTCAGTTACAGAGTCATAACTCAAACTGGCTTAAGAAAAGAGAAAGAAATTCCAAAGAATTTGTGTTGCATTCTCAAAGAAGCCAAGGAAGAACTAGGGGGACACTCCCGGACAGCAGTGCCAGGATTGTGTTAGTCACTCAACTTCTCCATTCTCTTCTAGCTTCATTCTCCTCTCCTGCACTTAACTAGTGTCATCCAAGTGGTGGGCAGACAGGAGGATTCGGCTTCAGTGTATACCTTTCCATTTTAGTCGGAGTCCATTCTCTTATTTGAATTTAAAAACCTTGGAGAAGGAATTCTGGTTGTTCCACTTGGGTTAGGTGCCCAGTGCTACCTCAAGCAATTGTGATGGAAAAAACACAAAATACAGACACGGTGCCTGATGATGGGTAAGAGTCACTTTCTAGAAGAGTGTTGCTGAGATAAAAGTATAGGTGGGTCTCTCAGCAAACACAAGGACTAGTGCATGCACACTCAAACGCAAACATATACACTAGCACCTGCCCTAGAAAAACACATCAAATATTTCCCCAAATTACCACAAGTTTTTTTCCAGTCAACCAAGTTCCATTATTGGGAGATACATGATGCCTGGAAAGATGACTTTATTTAACTTAGTTTAGTTTGGTTAACTTCCATTCTCATCAAAGTTTGGTCTCCAGTTAAAAAGAATATTATAACCCGGCATGGTGGCGCATGCCTGTAAGTAGCAGCTTAGGAAGCCACAGCCGGGACCAGGGATCACAGTTCGAGTCTCGCCGGGGGCACGTAGTGAGGCCTAGTTCCAAAAAAATATAGCTGGGTTTGGTGGCACGCGACTGTAAAACCTGCTACCTGGGAAGCTGAGGCTAGGGACTGCTTGAGTCTGTGGTACCCCAGGCAACATGAGCCTGCGGTCCATGGGCAAAAATAGCGAGACTTAGTCTCAAAAAAAAAAGTACTATAAGGAGTGAAAAAAAAAAATCTAATCAAGTCAGGGAAAAGATGCCAAGTTTATTTTTAATATTTTTTCTTTTAGGTTATGTGATGTATGCTTTTTTGGCCCCTAAAACTATCAGATTCTCAGATTCCACCACTGAAACCTTAGTTGTCAACCCTTCATTGTTTCTTGCACCACACATGTGATCCACTAAATGCTTTAACTACACATTGGAAATAATCTTCAGAGTGTGCTTATAAGGCAGAGAATATCTGGGCAAACCCACTTTGGTGAAACAGGGGCTGCCTTTATATGTTATCATCAAATACTAGTTATGGAAGGTACTAAATAGGCCAGATATTGGGGGGAGGGTAATCTGAATTCATAACAGGTAAAAGAACTTTAAGGTGTGGTTACTCAACTCTAGCACTATTGGCATTTGAGGCTGGCTAATTCTTTGTTTCAGGGACCATTCTGTTCATCGTGGGATATTTAACAGTCTCCTTGGCCTTTACCTACTAGATGCTGATAGCAAACTCCCTCCCACCATGAAACAATCAAACATGTCTCCAGATATTGTCAAATATCTCTGGAGGAGCAAAAACACCCTAAATAAGAAGCATGTTAGAGAATAATAGGAAACTGGCAGACTTAAGAAAACCACTCAAATTGTATCAAACTTTTCCAGAACTGTTACCAGATTTAGCAAGATACAGCATTAATTCTCTCTGACTCAAGGGGTAGGAGAACAAAAAAGAAAAGATCAGAAATGGGGGAGTATCTGCATGAATAGTTTGTACTTATGGGCCAAATATTTCTCTTTTTGTTTTTTTTTTTGTTTTTTTTTTTTTGAGACTAGGTCTTGCTATTTTTGCACGTGGAACCTCAGGCTCTCGTTGCCCAGGGTACCACAGACTCAAGCAATCCCCAGCCTCAGCTTCCCAGGTAGCTGGGATTCAGGCATGCGCCACCACACTCAGCTATTTTTTTGGAACTAGGTCTCGCTATGGGCCCCAGGCAGGACTTGAACCATGATCCCTAGCCCCAGCCGCTTCATAGGCTGAAACTTACAGGCAGGAGCCACCATGCCCGGCTATTTCTCTTTTTTAAGCAGCTAAAATTCCAAAATTTCCATCAATTGTCTTTTAGTTTATTTTGGCTTGCTTATAAAACAAACATTTGGATTTTCTTAAAAATATATATATTATTTGAAAGGAAGAGGACTTAACTATGGACTTAATTAAAATATCTTTTTCCTGCTCCAGGAAAAGTGAGGTTTCTTGGGGAGTTTCCAGTGTTTCCTATTCTACAAAAATATATTTATTTAGGTCAGTTAATGGCAAATAGGGCACATTTAAGCAACAAATTCTATGTTTGGGATTATTGAAAATGATGTTTATACTTAACACTTTAGCTCCATTTTGATACCCCAAAATGTGGCAGATATTTTAGGGAAATGTGTCACATTTTGGGCATTGCAAGTGTTTAATGAATGGCCAGCATCCTGATCACAGGCTACTTGGAAAACTCATCAAAATTCATTTCTGAGCCTGAATTATCCAAACCTATTTGTCCATATCACTGGTTCTCAACTAAGGTTGAACCTTAGAATAATTCAGAGAGCTGTAAAATAAAATGCTCAGACTTCACACCAAGAAATCTAATTCACTTAAAGGTGAGGCATCAGTGTACTTGTTAGAGAATTTCAGCCACTATTCTAATGTGCAGCTAGGGTGGAGAATAGTAGTACTGTAATATACACTGATATTAACCAAAAAATTAAATTCCCACTGTGCAGACTTAGCTTCTAAATCAGTGGTTCTTATTTCTATTTTTGTCATTGAGTGAACTTTCAAAGTTACTGGGAAACCCCCAAATCTAAAAAACATTTGTACACATCATATTTTGCTAAGTAGTTCTAACCTCAGAGGAGCAAATAATAACACAGGGTTTTTAAAAACATGGACATTGAAGCTAGGGTTCAACTTCTAGCTCTACACTCTAATATCTCCACACCTTTAGGCAAGTTACTTGATCATGCTAAGCTTCACTCCCTTCATCTGGAAAGAGAGGAGAATAACCTACTTATAAAATGAAATAAGCTATGAAATACTTAGTCTGGAATCTCTAACAGAGTCAGATCTCCATACATTAATGCCTCTACAATAGCACCAGGACCAACAATTACTACTATATTAATAGATCAGTTTATCTATTAGGTCATTATAAATTACCCATCTTCAGGGACAGTTCAGAGATTATCTTTTTACCTTATGCATACTAGAAAGATCCTTTTTCTATCTAAAATTCTTTTGTTGTAACTTGGTGCTTAAATAACATAAGTTCTATAATTTCTGATGAAAAGAGCTGTCAAGTTTAGAGAAAGTGCCTAACAAATTAGCCAGATGGTGTAATGGTCCAGATTGACAGAGAAACAGATTCCTCTTTAAGTTGTGCTTTTACTGTGTGGTAAAAATGGACAGAATATTTAAATAGATATTTGTCCAAAGAAGACATACAGCTGGCAAGAACTTGAGAAAGTATTTATGATTTATTATCAGGGAAATCAAATCAAAATCACAATGAGATACTACCTCATTCCCATGAGAATGGCCCATATCAAAAAGTCCAAAAACAAGTGCTGGTGAGGGTGAAGAAAATGGAAACCTCTTACACTCTTACTCAGTGGGAATATAAACTGGTCCAATCAGAAACAAATGAAGATTTCTCAAAAAATTTAAAATGGATTTACTACACAATTCAGCAATTCCACTCCTAGGTATCTACCCAGAGACTATAAAAAGCACTAACTTGAAGGGATACTTGCAATCCTGTGTTCAATGCAGCACTAACCAAACTATGGAAACAACCTACGTGTCCAAAAATGGATGAATGGATCAAGAAGGTGAGCTGTATATACACAATCGATGACTACTCAGCCACCAAGAAAGATAAACTCATGCCAGTTTTGGCAACATGGATGGAACTGGAAGAGACTATGCTAAGCAAAACAAATGAGAAGGAGAAGACAAGTACTGGTGTCACTTATATGTGAAGTATAAAGAGACTTCTTTATACTTTTATAAAGTATAAAAGTATATTTATATCTTTATACCTTTATACTTTATAAAGTATAAAGGTAAGAGACTAGATACAACCAAACTCAAAATTAACCCCTGAAAGCTGGCTATGGAACGCAGGCATTCGGACAAGTACAAAATGGGAAGGGAACACAACGGACTTTGATGGTGGACTGTGTGTGATCTGGCCATGGGAGTTCTGTGGTAGAAACATCTGAAGAGGAGGATCCTATAATTCCAAAATATAAACAACAGTGTAAATCAGTGTTACACCAGTAAAAAGAACTCATTTTTAAAAACAACTTAAACAAACGTTTGTTTATATTTATATTATATACCCAAGTCACTGTGTAGTCTCTCATTAGCAGGACCAACTGACTTAAGACTGTGCAGTATTGTGTGGGGGCTAGGAAGAGAAAAAATGTGCAGTGTCTAGCTTGTGAAGTTTGTCTCAGTCTGATTTTTCTTGGGGCTTGAAATGTGATTATTGAGATTCACAGTACTGAGATTCACCTTTCCTCTTCCTGACTTCTGCATGTCCTTCAAAGATAATTGCTACCAAGATGGAATGAATGAGAGAGTAATCCTCCACTGAACCATTAATTTAGAAAGCTTTCATATCTATCTGTCTCTCTGTTTATCTATACTTCTGAGTTTTCCTATTAGAATAAAAAAATCTGCCTTCATTTTCAGCCTAGAAGATCACCTCTTAAGCAATTGACCCACAAAGTAGCTAGAAGTTTGGACAGAATGCTACTTTCTCTTATTGAAGGATTCCTATTGAATATGCTGTTATCTTATCCCCAGCATTGACTTACTGAACAGAAACTTTTACAAAGAAATGTCACACGCCTGTCTTCAAACTGAAACACTCACTGGGTGAAGAGCTTCTTCACTTCAGAGATATGTTCTCTGCTTCATCTATGGAAAATATGGAACAAGCTGCAGTTGCTCTTGCTGGGAACACAATGCCATTTCATCTGCTCCCTCCTTCCAAACCTGCTCACCTCCAGGTCTGTTAAAGGAGTACATCCTTTAACTTCAATTTCTCTAAGTTCCAAAATTGCCTCCAACCCCAGTGAGTGCTTTAGAGTGGTGCTTTCCAACTTGAATTATATGTGATGATTCTTATGTCTCAAAACTAGTTGGTGAACAGGGACCATAGTTAGGATGGCTTCAGTTTTCACTGAAGGAATCTTACCATGGTTTTAAAAGTATCTAAGTAGAGACCTTCAGTTGAAAATAACTGACATCTTCAGCATTTACTAAAGTCAGCATTCTAAGATGCTTTAGAATTTCAAGGCAGACACTTGACACAACTTATCAACTGTGGCTGTAGGTACAACTGAAATGCAAGGACAGTGACCCTGGCCATTGAAAGCTGTGATGAGCATTCAGGGTGGCTCATACATTATGATGAGCCTTCTACCTGGTGAAGAAAAGAAAGGAGGTCTACAAAAATACTTCTCAAGATACAGCTGAACTTCTGCTTCTCTTTGCCATCATAGTCATATATATTGCCTTTTAAGTTTTTTCTGAAAGTAACTAGGGAGTTTATGAGCTAAGAAAGGGATAGTGCAGGCATTTTTTCCTACTTTCTGTGAAGAACACACTACTCTAGGATGGGTCCTTGGTAGCCTTGGGAGGGGATAAGAAGCAAGCATCTCATCTCCTGCCTGGCTGGGCTCAACCTCCCTCTGGACCATCTCAACACACATGTCATGCCCCAACATGTCAAAATCACACAGCAACAGTTCCCAGGACTAAAGTGATTGTGCTTTCCAACAGAGCTAGTTCCCACTAGAAACCTCTTGTTCCACTCCTTGACTACATAGTTTCTCTGCAGTCATCATAAAAATACTTCTCGCTAGATTTTTCAAACTCTTTAAGTGGAAATGGTAGCACCTACAGCAATCACATCCAGAACCTCCAACGAAAATTTGAGGATAATCCTATGACCTCTTTATAATATCAGACGATGGTGAAGTCATTGATTTGCCCATATTGTTTCATGACTTCTTACCAAAAATGTGAAGCTATGAGTTACATTTTGTTCTTCTAGAGCTTTGTTACTTATTTGGTAATCCATAAGGTCATGTTTCTTAAAAGTCATTATTTCTTAAAAGTTTTAGGTTTTCTCTTTTTGAAAGACAGGTCACAATGATTAAATAATCTTAGCTAAACAAGTTTGGTTATCAAGGAAAATTATTTATTGAAGGTCTCCTAGATAGAGGATTCAGGTGAAGTACTGCTGAATGGAATGTTAAATCTGGGTACCAGAAAATGGGCTGCTTCCCTGTTTCTAGATGATCTCCTCTCCCTACAGCAAAATAAGGGGCCATAATTTCCCTTTGAAGTTCCCTTCTTGTCTTGGTAGTTAATAATTGAGTAATTCTCAGATTAAAAGGATGTTCAGAGTCTATCAGGGACACAGGAGAAGTGACAAAGGCACCAAAAGGTTGATGTTTCAAAATAATTGAAGCAAGCAGGGCACAGTGGCTCATGCCTGTAAGCTTCAGCCTATGAAGCAGCTGGGGCTAGGGATCATGGTTCGAGTCCCGCCTGGGGCACATAGTGAGACCTAGTTCCAAAAATATATAGCTGGGCATGGTGGTGCACACCTGTAATCCCAGCTACCTGGGAAGCTGAGGCTGGGGATTGCTTGAGTCTGTGGTATTCTGGGCAACGTGAGCCTGTGGTTCCATGGGCAAAATCGCAAGACCTAGTCTCAAAAAAAATTAAAAAAATAAAATAAAATAATTGAAGCAATAAGAAAAAAGATGACAAGGTAGCAAAGAAGTAAAGACCCCTGGCTATGCCATTTATAGTCACATGTCATTGAATAAGTTTACTAGCCTTTAAACCTGACTTTCTGCATCTCACCCTTGGAATAATATAACATTTCATAGTTTACTGAAAAGATTACATGAGAAAGTTCATATGAAGTGTTAACACAGCTTCTGGAAATAATAAATACTCAATTTGAAATAAAAGAGGGAGTTAAGTTTATCACAAAGACATTTCCGTCTCGGCACGATTTTTTCCTTTGGGCAGGATATCTCCTCAATTCATATGGCTGATGTGGGACTGTCCTTTCCCTATACTGATCTCTGAAATGGGGGTTATTCAGTCCCAAACTGCCAAACTACAAAGCAGGTGAGAGCCCTCACTCTGCTTCACTCACCAGGCTATTTATAATGGTATCAGGAATAATATGTGAGCAGGGTTAAACCAATCAGAACCTTTATAGGTGGTCTGTAACTCACCCTCCCCTCTGAGGGGAGGTTTAAAATCACATATGTTTGAGCAGCCTGCCATTTTAATCTGAAGTTTGGAGATGCCACAACTCTCTTGGGGAATCATGGAGAGACTACATGAGAATGAAATCACCACTGAGAAACAGAGAGGTGAGAGGGAAAGAAAAAGAGACAAGTTCTGATGACATTGTTTGTCTTTGAATCCAAGGGTAACAGAAACTAGGGCTACCCTGGACTATCACTGACACAATAAATTTTCCTTGAGCAAATTTCTAGTTGAGTTTCTGTCACTTATATGCAAAGAACTATGAATACAGGAACAAATCTATAACTTCTGAACTCTATTAAGTGTTTATAAGAAGTGGGCATGGGCAGTAACAGAAGCTACTTCAGGAGAGAAAATGTTTTCTTTCAAATCATTATACATTTTAGAACCACAATTCCCCCCCCCCCTTTATTAGTCATAGCATATAGCCAGCTCCATGACAGCTGAAAGCTGAGTCACTGAGACATCAGAGGAACTTGGGGGAGATTCTCAACTGGATTCCTAGAGGTCACTGACAGGGAAATAGAAGAAATAACTGGACAACTGGCCGTGAAGACCCCAGGGTCACCTGCTGGGCCACACCTACCTACGAAGCTGCCACTGAACAAATGCAAGGGATCAAAAACTCAAAGTATTATGACACTTAAAAAGAAAAGAAAATTTTATGCCTACAGAGAAATGTTTGCTTTTCTTTGTTTGATCAAAGTAATATTAATTGATGTTTGCCAATTTTCTAGCTGGTAGGAGGATAAAAATTAGTGAGATCCACTTACCAGAAGGGAAAGTTGAGATCAAGAAGCTTCAGGAATATTCCTGATATCACATGGTTATTTGATGGTGAGCAGGAACTGGAACTCAAATTTTCTGAGCTTTGTTCTATGCCATTTTCTCTCTTTTGAGGTTAAATATTGTATATGATAGAAATAATATTTAACTTAACACTTAAACTTTCTTTTAATCACATATTCTGTTATTGTATCTCCATTGTATTCAGAAGATAAATTTGGATATTTCATGAGAAACTATGCAGCCTCATGTTTTAGTAGGTTCTGTGTGTTCAAAAAGTTTTAATGGAGAATTTCTTATTTTCTTAATTCCTTATTTTCTTAGTATACACTTATTTTCAGAAATAGTAGAAACACGGTGGTGACAAGCATTCAGGAGCCTTGGCATTTTGTATGTGAATAAAAGCATATACACACTACAAAATGAAGCAAACTATTACATTATGTGCTTCATATCATAGATGACCGCTGTTCTGATACTTAAAGGAGTTAACCTCTAGAAGGAAAATAAAATAAAGAGGAAATAGATAATTTATGAGTGACTTTATCCTTGGGTTTTTAGTATTACTGCATCTGAATATGGCAACAGAAGAGGTCTAAATGGAAGTCATGATAGCAATACCTTCTGCCCCAATAGAAGTTCCATGAGTCATAAGCCTGTTCACCTCCACCAAGACCAGGAAAGACCACACATGTGGCATATCTTCAAGGTTTATGGGAAAGGTGTGAAGTGGTAAGTAGAATGGCTACTACAGACAGACACAAAACTCATCTATCCCCGGTAGCAGCCTAAGTGTTTTCATGTGTATCCCTTCTGATGAGATAAAACTAAGAAGCACACTTACTTGCAGGCTTGCTGTAAATAGAAACTGAAGGGGATACCTTGTGCCTTCTTTTCCTTATTTAAAGGTAAAAGTCTATAAGTAAACTGCCAGGTTGATGATTCTAGGAATTATCAAGCTTCAGCAGTTGGTTGCCTCCAGCCCCATCCTTTCTCGAGAGGGGCACAGATGATCACTCAAACCAAGCTCAATATTGAATCACTGGCAGTGCTTGACTTTACTACTAATGTCAGGAGAGCAGACATTTGTATAAACTGCTCTAAGGCAACCTGGAAGGGTGTATCGGGCAAGACCATATAAAAATATCACAGGTCCAATACTCAGAAACCTCACCAAGAGCTATCTACTTTAGCAACATAGCCTCAGGTACAAATTTACATGCAATAATTCATATTCTACCAAATAAATCCCAGGCAAACAGAATAATGCAAAAACACATTTCCTGCTGTCAAGAAAATTTCTAGCAAAATTAATCAACCATTCATCCATTCAGGCTCTTTGCATACCCTTTTGTCAAAGAGGGAATACTAAGAGATTTCTTTTCTCTTCCACACACTCATTTCAATGAATTGAAGAATCCATCAAGCTTGAGTTGATTTATTGAACTGTCTCTTAGCTCAGCAGTACAACTACAGCAAATGAACTGGTAACTTCTCCTAAAACCAGCAGTGATTCAATTCAATAATATCTGATTTATTTAACTCTTTATAATTCCAGATTTAACTTATTCTTGCATTTTAGCCCTAAGCATGTTGCTTTTCAGCCTATTTTGAAACTGCACAAATGTCTGGATAAAACCTTGCACATTTGTTTGCCTTATTTTGTATTCTAACAACACTAATCATAACTTACAGATTCTAAGACTTCTTTTAGAGACTTTTAGAGTACTTTTATATTAAGTAGTTTTTAAAAAGGGGTTTCTTAAAAGATCGAAGGTTTTTCTCTGGCACAAATAGCTTGTTCTGCTGGTTAATATTTAAAATTAATATTGAATGGTTATTTGGGTTCAAAGCACTAAAGATTTCTGGGTTTTATATCATTTTAATCATTCTCCCAGGTGAGAGGAATCACTAGGAGGAGACATTTGAGACATAAATATTAGCAAGAAACCAAGTCGACTATTTAAACAAGGATTTTCTCACCAAACCTCATCCACTGAACCACAGAGAGCCCATTTATCACATACCAGCTTTGCATTTTTCTTTGCAAAGATATATGACCTTTGCCTATTAGATTTCATTAACGGGGCACCATACAAGGCTCCTTTGCACATGACAGGATAGAAAGCTCAACATCCTCGCCTGGAGGATTTGTGGGAACAAGCTCATCTTCAATCTTTGTCCCTGGGAGGCACTTTTAACACCTGCCAACCACAGCACTATCATCAGAAAAACATTTAGAGATTTATCTTCGGGCTGGTAATTATAGGAGATAATTTGTTTGGAGTATGGATAAAGTTGGTCTAGCATAAACAAACTAGAGGCTCAAACTACATGAAGAACATCATTAACTATTGATTTAACCACTGCAGGTCTGCTCAATGACACTCTCTGGAGAAGATGGCAGGTTCTTTCACTATAAGTTTGGCCTCAAAATTCTTGGGAGTACAGGAATACATTTTAGTGCTGGCTCAGCAACATCCTGACATTCCTTGTTCTTTTTTTGAGGCTCCAACTTCAGGTAAGCTCTGTTTAGGATTTCAACGTTAATTGTAAATAGTACTAATTCAGAATTCAAGATATTTTGCTTTGAGACACTACTTTGTATGTCATGTCACCCTCTACATCATCTCACAGAGCTTTATAATCCTATAAGCCTAATAACTCCATGAAGTAGACAAAGCTGACATTTCAGCCCATTTATAAGTGAGGAAGCAAAAATAGGGGGGAACTATAATAAGGGTTGAAGGACCTCAATCAATATATATTATGAGAGGATTCCTTAGAATAGTCCACTCTATTCACCATCAAGAAAGATGAAAGCGGTCCAAAGTGCCTCAAATAAGAACAGTCATCACGTCTTTGCCTTTAAGAAGATACCTATAAGGTAGGAAGGTAAGCTATGACTTTGTATGCCATATTTTTCATTGAGAATACTATCTTGCAGATATTAAATAAAGACCTAAGGATAAGAGAATAATAACATAAATATGCAGAAATAAAATAAATAATAATGATAAATAAATAAATAATAAATAATAACAATAAATGTGCAGAAGCTACAAGAATAAATGCAAAAGTTCCTAGTAGGGACACCAGTTGTAGCCAATACAGCTTTGTCTTTTGGTGGTTCAGTGTAAAAAGTTACAACCTAAAGCCCATACATTAAAACAATGTTTAAATACTCAGTAAGTTCTCAATAAATGACACCTTAACATTCTCTAATACAATTATCCATAATTGCAATAAAAATATTCTTTCAAGCCGGGCACGGTGGCTCGTGCCTGTAAGCTTCAGCCTATGAAGCGGCCAGGGCTAGGGGTCGCGGTTTGAGTCCCGTCTGGGGCCCGTAACGAGACCTAGTTCCAAAAAAATAGCTGGGCGTGGTGGCGCGTGCCTGTAATGCCAGCTACCTGGGAAACTGAGGCTGAGGATGTGGCAACCCGGGCAACGAGTGCCTGCGGTTCCACGGGCAAAAATAGTGAGACCTAGTCTCAAAAAGAAAAAAAAAAAATCCTTTCAGTATTTCCCAAATATAGTGCTATCATTTCTTATTAGAAATCTTATTAGAAATGGTGGTCAAAGATGACAGTCAGAAGTTTTCAGTTTGAGAGAGGCAATAGTGCCTTATAATGAATATTATGCTAGGAAAGCATCTGTGGAATCTAAATATTTATGTAACAAAGTGTGTATATTTGGAATAAAGACTATAAATTTCAACTAGAGTCTGGTGCCAAGGATTCTTTTAAATTCTAGGATTTTCAGGGATTGGGAAATTTCAGAATAGTAGGTGAGAAATTGTAAACTTGGGTTTACTGTTTTATTTTATTTTAACATTAACATTTTATTAATAATAAAATGTTAAACACTGAATATCTATTGCTCAGTGAAAAATACTAGATATAATTTCTAACTACTTGTTGAGAATAGTTTAGAATTAGGTATTGAAAGGTCATCTGGGGTCTGAATGAGTCAAGCCAAAGGAGAAATTCAGAGGCATCATGGTAAAATTTCATTATTGCAAACTCAATGATTCTAATGGTGCACTGTTGGTAATTTAGATTTGTTTTCTCAATGAAAATAATTAATGCTTCCCAAATGCTGCATTAGAAATGCTTTACTTGCTTAAGAATAATCTTTAAATCTTTTATACTTAAATATTTGCATAAATAATTAAAATTTAAATTTTTACATTTAATTAGAAATATCTCAACTAGTGATCAAATTTCCATAAACTATAAGGATAGTTGTCAATGAATTCAAGCTTTTATGTTTCTGAAAGTTATACAGTTTATTTTTATTTAAAAATCACTAATGCATATCTCACTTATTTGTATTATTTTTTTCTGTATTTATATAAATTAGCAAAGTTTAAACACTACACCAAATGAACTCTTCACTAGTGCTAGGACTACATTTAGGTTTCAAGATAAACTCCTCAAATTTTAATGATACATAAAAATTCATCAAAGTAATTTATGTGTATGAAACAGACAAGACCATTACGTATGGAACAGTTGCTGATCATAACAAATATGTTCTATGTGTACACTGTAGCTATCAGTAGTGCTCATTTTTCCATTAGTTGAGTTTTCAGATCAACTATGCTAACAGTATTTTTCTCAACTATCACAACAGCACCTGGGTTTAATAATGCAATTCATTTTGAAAGAACAATATTTTAGTTATATTTATGTCTTCTACTTTATTGTCCAATATACACTTGATATAATCATAAAAAGTGTCATGGAATGGGTACTAGTCAACAGGCCCAGCAATGGCTCTGTAAATCAGAAAACAGAGTCCTGAAAGCATATGTAGAAATTTAATAGATGACAGTATGGAATCTCAAATTCCATGGAAAATGAGTGTTTTGACTTATAAATGGTGTCAACATTATGGTTACATTTCTGAAGAAGAATGTTAAAATAGATTCCAGATGGATTAAAAATCTAAATGCAAAAATATTAAAGAATAAACTACTTGAAGAAAAACAAGGAGACAATATAATCCTCTTTTTGGCAGAGCTTATTAAGAATACCAGAAAACAAAGACCATGAAGAAGAAAGAGACACAATTGACTACATACAATTTAAATATTAATAAACTATGTTAACATATTGCAAACTAAGTTGAAAGATAAATGTTGGACTGGGGAAGTTATGTCTCACTTATAATAAGATAATATTAATCCCTAATATACATAACCTTCCCCAAAAGAGCAACTGAAAAAGGGCAAACAATCCAATTGAAAAATAGGCAAAAGAAAAAACTTGCAACTGAGAGAAGAAAAGAAGCAGCCAACAAACATATGAAAAAAAAAGGTTCACTCTTACATGCAATCAAGGAAAAAATCAAATTAAACACAAATGAAATAATATTTTTACTTAAAATTAAATATCTAAATTTTAAAGAGAAAAAATCTAGAGCCCCTAAGGATACAGGAAAAACTATTTTCTCAAATGTAGCTTGTAAGAGTGTGGAATACAACAAAATTTGGGAAAATAATTTGGTACAATTAACATTAGAAATGAAGATGATTATGAATCAACAACAATTTTAAGAAACTTCTATAAAAGAAACACTACATATGGACATATGCAAAAGGATAGCTAATACAGTACTCTTTCATAGTGACAAAGAGTTGGAAACGTCTCTTCCCCAAAAAGAATAGTCATGTGCCATTCAACCATGGATAAAACATTTTCTGGAATTGAAAGATTGAGTTAGACATAGTTATTTTCCTGGCATAATGTATAGAGAAAAAGAAAGCTGGGCACAATAGCTCATGCCTGTAAGCTTCAGTCTATGAAGGGGCCGGGGCTAGCGATCATGGTTCGAGTCCCGCCTGGGGCCCCTAGCAAGACCTAGTTCCAAAAAAATAGCTGGGCTTGGTGGCGCGCACCTGTAATCCCAGCTACCTGGGAAGCTGAGGCTGGGGACTGCTTGAGTCTGTGGTACCCCGGGCAACGAGAGCCTGTGGTTCCACGGGCAAAAATACAAGACCTAGTTTCCAAAAAAAAAAAAAAAAAAAAGAGAGAGAGAGAAAGAAAATTCCCCATTAATGCATACAATAGGATTCCATTGTTATTACCAATATAATTACATATTCCATAAATCATAAAAATTTTCATATACAGATATATGTTTTTTCTTTTTTTGCAATTGTGTAAACATGTAATTTGTTAACTTGGGAGTAGGTTGGTGAGGGTTTAGGAGAGAAGGATAATTTACTTAATGCTTTGCTTTACTTTTTACATCATTTTTCTTAATTTTCCAAGCAGGTATATTTTTGTGACTTAAAATATATATAAAAGGACAAATGAGAGAGTAATAAAATAACTGAGATTGTCTTTGTCTTATCCTGTAGAATCTGGGTAATATGCTCAAGTTTGTCTAAGTGCACTAATAAGCACTTGTGGTTATGAGAGTTAACTGAGGCGCCTTCAGCAACTCATTTGTTAAACAGTCAGTTCCTTCTGAACGAAATGCAAGTCATTATCTCCCAAACATGAAAAAACTCTGCAGATGCGTCTCCTATGCCATGTTCAGAGGCTGTGTTATTATAATCCTTTATTTAGTTGGTAAATATTCTTCTAAGATTTAAACTAAGCAAACCACATATTCTAAGGTCAAAACAATAAAAGGAGTTGAATCTAAGTGATTAGAGGGAATTCTTCCAGTATAAAAGGTGGACCACAGACTTCCATTAGGGAGGAGATGCCTCATTGATTGACGCAGGGATTGGGCTATTACACAAGGAGGTTTTGTCTATTCCTGACGGTGTCCTCTGGACCTGCTTCATTGTCATACCTCCACAGAGGTTCCTCATCACATCTCTTCTATATTCAACCTTTAACCTAAACAGCCCCCATACTCATTCTGTTCTAAACCTTGGGCTGTGTGATTAAATATAAGCTCACCAATACTGTTAATCTGGATTATAAAAGTGTACAGTACTGGCACTGCTCCCTAAATTCCCCATATGGTAGATAATCTTTCTCTCCCTTTCCCTATCCTACTCTTACCATCAACCCCTGTTAAGTTTAGTCTTCTCTGGGAATGAATTTCTGACATTTGAGATTCATCCCAATGCAATTTGTGGCTTTGACCAATACATTCACCACGACTGTGTCTCATCCATCTGCCAGGGCTCCACTCTATCATGGACTTTGCTTGCAGAAACCAGACCAAAAGACTATAATACCAAACATTCTATATGTTGATGAAACTCTCTGGTTGATTCCTCACAAATAAATCAGCTTCAGGTAGAAGTCGTTGAACTACTCTAGAAGTCACAGACAAGCCACAGACTCTCCCAATCAAGTTGCCTTACTAAGACCATGCAGCTAATGCTTCCATGAGTCCTGATTTGAGTTTATAATTCTACCTTCGAGAGAAGAGAAAAGAAAACAATAGTGGGTACCTATTGCTTTGTCTAGCACTTTTTCATTGTTACTGTTAACAGGTCCATCTCTCTAGTCCAGGATGGGAAGGTGATCCAGAATGGAATAATCATAGTCTCATTTTTTCAGAACCCTTTGGTGACAGAAAAGGGAAAGAGCATGTCTCCCTATATCAACTACTCTCCTTCAGATCTTGCAGAGAGAATTATTTTTCCTCTAACAATATCTAAAACAGTTGACAACCCCTGTGAAGGAAAGGACGAAGGGGTTTCAGAGGTAAGCAAGGGAGGTAGAAGAGATTCTTGGGATCAGTAACATGAGCTAGTGAACACCTCTAATATTTTTTAAAACTGAAATTAAGATGGTTTTCTGTTTTTAAAACCAGAGTCCTAACTAATATAGAAAGTAATATTTATTTAGTCTTCAGAGTATCAGAAATACTGGATTCTCTTCATGTTATCTCATGTTGTTATCTTCCACACAGCTCTAAATTCTTCCCCATTTTATAGGTGAGGTGACTGAATCTCAGAGGTAACTAGCAACTTGCCTAATGTCACATGGTGGTCAGAGGAATATCCTCAGTCCAAACTGAATTCTGTTGGACTCCAAAGCTCTCTCCCCTTCTTTATTAAATGAATTCCATAATAGAGCTGATTGCTAAATGAGAGAAGATAATGTCCCTTCTTCAAGAGAAAGACATCAACTGACTCCCTGAGAGAAATGTGTCCTAGAAGGGAGACCCCACACAACACTGCTTAAGGGTGACCACAAATCTCTTTTGGACAATTCTCTTTGAGGATGGTTCTTTCAATCTTCTTCAGTTCCTACCCTTCTCCATATAATCCACCGCTCAAACTAGTGATTCTAACTAAAGATCAGATGATTTCTTTTACCAGGAAGGCCTTCTTCCTCTAGGATAATGAGGAGAAACGCTGATATTTATGGGGGTATAGGTTTGATGAAAATCAGGAACTAAATGTTCTTGTTTTCCATGAAAGTTCACTTTAACCGGAAATATATGGAGAATCATTGAAGAATTTAAAGAAGGGAGCAAGTGATTGTGTAATCAAATGAGTCAGTCAACAAGAGAAGGAAAATACCTAAGAGTACACTCACATGTGGAATATAAGGAAACAAAACAAAAGAATAAAACAAAAGCAAATCCCCAGAATCCGGTAACAAAAGGGTGGTTACCAGAGAGGAAGTAGAGTAGGATAAACACGCAGAGAGGTTTGCTGGTCAATATTGATGAATACTAACTAAGCCTTGGTGGTGGCAGAAGTGTGGTACAGACATTGAAAGATATGTGAATTGATATTCCTGAAGCTTATACACTATTGTAAACCATTGATACATCAATAAATAAAAAGAGAGTAGGAGAAGAGTTCGGGGTGTGATTAGATTTACATTTTGATGTGAAGGATATCTAGAGATGAGCCATTGTCAAGGTGCGAAAGTCAGTTATATAGAGAGGGCACCTGGTCAGAGTCACAACTTGCAGGCTATACTCTGATGCAGGTTTGAGTATCTGATGAAAAAGGGAGAGTGGTCTGAAATTTAACCTATGACCCAGGTCATGGCCCACTTTTGTGAGTGTGATTCTTGTGGGTGGAGTATAAATAACTGAAGGTTTTCTCCTGTCACAAAAGCATGCATGGGAAAGTAGCAGTCTTTTTTTTTTTTTTTTTTTTTTTTTTTTTTAAAAAA